>JAODAL010053274.1:0-25412 GCA_025379985.1 Phyllomedusa bahiana | reverse complement strand
GGAGAGCTTTAGGGGTGAAGTGCTGAGTTAACGTATCCTGTACGGGGATGGCAACCAGTACAGTGACTGACCGGGTAGAGGCATCTTTAACGGCTGGAGAGAAAGACAAGCCTGGCTGCTGAATTCTGGACAGATTGGCGAGGGGAGAGTTGGCCGCGAGGGAGACCGATAAGCAAGGAGTTACAGTAGTCAAGACGAGAAAGAATAAGAGCAGTAATGAGAGTTTGAGTCGTTTCCACAGTGAGAAATGGACGGATTTTGGAGATTTTTCTTGAGGTGCAGGTGACAGGAGCGGGCAAGGGATTGGATATATGGGGAGAAGGTCAGATCAGAATCCAAATAAAACCCCTAGACAGCGGGCCTGCTGCTAGGAGAAAGGGTTTGTTACACATACAGAAAAAAGAAATAGCAGGGGGGGGGGTTGGTTAGTAGATGGCGGAAATACAAGAAGTTCAGCCCTTAGTGAGGTTTAGTTTCAGATTGGATGAGGACATGATGTCAGAGACAGCGGACAGACAGTCACTGGTGTTTTGTAGCAAGGCTGGAGTGATGTCACGGGAGGAGGTGTATAATTGGGTGTCACCCGCATAGAGATGGTACTGGAAGCCAAATCTACTGATGGTTTGTCCAATGGGGGCTGTGTAAAAATGAAAAGAGGAGAGGACCTAGAACTGATCCCTGAGGAACCCCAACAGCAAGAGGAAGAGGAGAGGAGGTCGAACCTGAAAACGAGACACTGAAGGAGCGGTCAGAGAGGTAGGACGAGATGTTCATCTAATTTCTGTTGCTTCCTGCCCACATATCGCTAGGTCTTAAAGCCTATATTAGAATCAGTCATTATCTTAGAGACATATTTGAGGGAAAGGTGTGAGAGTGACATCAGGGATAGAGGTTCTGATGTTATGGGAAGTTATAGGGAGAACTTTTAAAGGGAAAGCATAGGGACAGTTATCTTGGGATAGTTATCATTATCACTCTCCCATTCCTGGAGTGTACATGCATTCAAATCAAAATGGGCACCTGTCTTCATCCGCCAGTTGTCTGTTTACCAAATCATCTTGCAGTTTGGACTTTTTTTTAATATAATTTTATTTTTTATTATTCTGTTTTACATGTTATGACCCCCTCCACACCATAAGGTCAGAAAAGGTCACCATAAGGCATTTTTATATAATGTTTCTTTTTTTTTATTTTTGTTCATTTCTAGTGATGAGCGATTACGTTGACTATCGTCATCGGGTCGATAGTCGATATTGTCAATTATCAAGACGATTTCCGATAGTCGATAATAGATTATCGCCGATGACCATTAAAGTCTATGGGAGAGGAACAACACCTTCATTCTTACACCCAAACAGGGCTGGAGAAGCTGGAATTAACATCCACAACAGTCAAATGGACACGTGCTACATCTTAGGCAACACACTTAGGTTATAAAAGTCACAGAAAAAAAGTCACAGACCATTCACTATCCCTGTCTTGTACCACAGCATGACCCTTAAACCTGCATGACTCACAAATTAAAAAGTGCCAGAAGGCAGTATTATTGGAACTACCATTTTAGTTTAACTGGACATAGACTATCCCTGTCCTGGACCACAGCATGACCCTTAAACCTGTCTGACCCACAGATTAAAAAGTGCTGGAAAAAGGAGTCTTTGAACCACCATTTTAGTTGAACTGGACATTGACTATACATGTCCTGTACCACAGTATGACCCTTTAACCTATCTGACTCATAGATTAAAAAGTGCCGGAAGATGGAGTCTTTCAACCACCATTTTAGTTGAACTGGACATTGACTATACCTGTCCTGGGCCACAGCATGAGCCCCAAACCTGCATGACACACAGATTTAAAAAGTGCCGGAAAAAGGAGTCTTTCAACCACCATTTAGTTGAACTGGACATTGACTATACCTGTCCTGGACCACAGCATGAGCCCCAAACCTGCATGACCCCCAGATTAAAAAAGTGCCGGAAAAAGGAGTCTTTCAACCACCATTTTAGTTGAACTGGACATTGACTATATCTGTCCTGGACCGCAGTATGACCATTAAACCTGTCTGACCCACAGATTAAAAAGTGCCGGAAAAAGGAGTCTTTGAACCACCATTTTAGTTGAACTGGACATTGACTATACCTGTCCTGGACCGCAGTATGACTATTAAACCTGTCTGACCCACTGATTAAAAAGTGCCGGAAAAAGGAGTCTGGACTGGGAGGACAAGGAGGTAAGTCTTCTGGATGCAGGTTGCATTAACCACTGCAGAACAGATTGGCGACACTGTTCGTTACTGAGATTCACAGGGCCCTGACCCAGCGATGACAAGCCTGGCGGTCCTGCAACCGACGATCCGCTGGCATGCGTGTTGTCGCCAGCACTGGAAGGAGCACCTTCTCTCGTACCTCTACCTTCATGTCCTACCCCCCTCTTTGCTCACTTAACAACCTGCATTTCGCTCCATGTTCAGAAAGATAAAAATTTAAGAAGGTATGGAAGAGTTTTTGAAAGTCTCTTATTAAAATACGGCAAATCACAGCTATTTTTAAATCCCTCTAATTTCCTACAGCCAACTAGGATTAGAAACTGAAAGGTTGCTAGCGAATACCTGTGAAATGCGGTCTGGTGGAAGAACCGTAAGATAAAATCAACAGTGTTCTTCCTTCAGTCCCAGGGATTTACAACTGCCCAGATAGACTAGGAATTGATAGTTTTCAACAAACTATCATACAAGTGCGCTATCTGCGCCAAACTGAGATTCACTGAGCGCAATAAAATTATTCAGAAGTTACACGGATGAGACATTGCGTTTTTTGCAGCAATGACAAACGAGAACAGTTGCTAGAAAATTTTTCTATCAGAATTGTCGTACAACGGGGCTATTTGAAAAAAACTATGGCCACACCATGTATTTAAAAGTTATACGGATAATAAAAGATGGTTTTTGCACCAACCAACAGTAACTACAACATTTCTGTATTCAAATTTAAGTACAAGGTGGCTCTTTGAACAAAACTGGGATGCACTAAAGTAAAAAAAACACCTATTTGAAATGTATACGGATAATAAAAGGTGGTTTTTGCACCTATGAAATACACCTGCGGTGACTAGAAAAGTTCTGTATCCTATTGTAAGTACAAATTGGGTCTTTGCACAAAACTGGGAAGCGCCAAAGTGAAAAACATGTAACTAAATTGTGTACTGTTAATAATAGGTGGTTTTTGCACCTATGAAATACAACAACAATTACTAGCAAATTTTGGTATGGTAATATCCGTACAAGATGGGTCTTTTAACAAAAATGGCCTGCGCCAAAGTGAACAAAACCTAATTAAATTGTGTACGGATAATAAAACCTGGTTTTTGCACCTATAAATACACCTGCGGTGACTAGAAAAGTTCTGCATCCTATTGTAAGTACAAAGTGGGTCTTTGAACAAAACTGAGCTGCGCCAAAGTGAAAAATACTTAATTAAATTGTGTACTGTTAATAATAGGTGGTTTTTGCACCTATGAAATACAACAACAATTACTAGCAAATTTCGGTATGGTAATATTCGTACAAGATGGGTCTTTTAACAAAAATGGCCTGCGCCAAAGTGAACAAAACCTAATTAAATTGTGTACGGATAATAAAACGTGTTTTTTGCACCTATAAATACATCTGCGGTGACTAGAAAAGTTCTGTATCCTATTGTAAGTACAAAGTGGGTCTTTGAACAAAACTGAGCTGCGCCAAAGTGAAAAACACGTAATTAAATTGTGTACTGATAATAATAGGTGGTTTTTGCACCTATGAAATACAACACCAATTACTAGCAAATTTCTGTATGGTAATATCTGTACAAGATGGACCTTTTAACAAAAATGGCCTGCGCCAAAGTGAACAAAACCTAATTAAATTGTGTACGGATAATAAAACGTGGTTTTTGCACCTATAAATACACCTGCGGTGACTAGAAAAATTCTGTATCCTATTGTAAGTACAAAGTGGGTCTTTGAACAAAACTGAGCTGCGCCAAAGTGAAAAACACGTAATTAAATTGTGTACCGATAATAATAGGTGGTTTTTGCACCTATGAAATACAACACCAATTACTAGCAAATTTCTGTATGGTAATATCAGTACAAGATGGGTCTTTTAACAAAAATGGCCTGCGCCAAAGTGAACAAAACCTAAAAACCATGCCGATTTCAACTTTGTCGATTATAATCGCTCAACACTACTCATTTCCCCTCTGACTGAGGCTGATACATTGGCCCCAGTCACAGGGGAAATACAAAGAAAATTCACTCGCTAAAGTTACTGGCACTGTATATATAGCAATAGCTATGGCAGAGATTGCAATCACCATGCAGCTGCGCTCTCTGCATGCATGTTTCAGAATGTCTGTGCAGAGGTACATGACAGGATATTTCTAGTCAATGGGCCTTTTTAAGCTAAACTTTTGCACTAGATTCCATGAACCTTTTCCAAGATCTCTGCTTCAACTCTCCTATAACACAGTGATACAGTGGTGCCTCCAGTTATCATCGATGTTTTGATTGTAAAACCCCTGTGTTAGTGAGGTGCATGCAGTGATTGGTGGTCTAGTAGTGCCTCTCTACAGTACAGTGCAGTACTACATGTGCTGTACTGCTATTACTGCATGCACCTCACTAATAAATGTGATTGGCGGTCTAGTAGTACCTCTCTACAGTACAGTGTGGTACTACATGTCCTGTACTGCTCTTACATGTATTAGTGAGGTGCATGCAGTGATTGGCGGTCTAGTAACTCCTCTCTACAGTATAGTGTGGTGCTACATGTCCTGTACTGCCCTTTACATGTGCCAGGATAAGCAGCTCCTTTGGGCACCAGGTGAGGGCCCTATTTTGTTTTCTGGCACATTAATTGTGTATAAAGTCCATAACCCAAAGAAGCTCCTGCCCTTATGATAGAGAGTGATTTCCAGCAGCTCTTTCTTATATTATATGGAAGGACACGCTTTATCTCTATTAATTATCTACATAATTTTCTTTAATCTCTATTTTGTATTATGTTAGTGACATTTTGGGGCTTAGGAACAAATTACCAGTTTTCCGTAGAGTTATGGTATTAACATCCTGGTGTAGCAGGTGCAAAGTTTAGATATTCCTATTTAGGTAGAAATGTGTAAATTGCATTGTATAGACTTAGGGATAGAAGTGACAGGGATGTTAGTTTAGCAGTCATAGTGTACAGTAAGCTAGAGGTTGATAGTGAAGGTTCCTTTTCCCCAGTTTTTAGTCTGCATGGCAACAGTTGTGTAACCCCCTCAGCCAATAGGGAGCTGAGTCTCTGGGGAAGGAGAAGGAGGGGGGGGGGTAGCTGACGGCAAGGGGACGCAGTTAAATAGGGAGACTTAGTGAAAACCCAGGGTTCTGCTTTAGAATGCCAGAGTCTGCAGCAAGGAGAGAAAGCAGGAGTCTCATCGTCCTGGCTAGGAGATGAGGGGAGGCAGATTCCTCTGGAAGGGAACAAGGCTTGTATATAGTTAAGACGGTTATAGCAAAAGAAGCCGGTAGTCCTGGTAGTAGAGCTTTTCTTCCAGCGGTGACATAGGTGAGCCAGGTGAAGAAGAGAGGCCATTGTTGTGGCAAAGCGAGAATAGCCCCCCCGTGCTGTTGGAAAGCCACTGAAGACAGGCAGGGGTAGCTTTTGAGGTAAGCTAAGAAGGAGCTCCCTCTGGAACTGCAGTGTGCGTGCTACTGGAGCGGGCTGGGACACTGAGTGGATGACTGTATGAGAAGAAGGTGCCGTTGCTGGAGGAATTGGAAAAGGAGAAAAGCTGCAGTTCTAGCAGTGAACCGTTGTTGTATCGTCTTTTATACGCCGGTACACTCCATCACAGAGAGTCCCACATCGCCTCTCCCCGCAATCGCAAAGAACCAGTCGGGAGGGCGAACTGCGCCTCTCCCGCATTCTTACACTGGAACCAATTAATATTGAATGTAATATTGAATTTCCCCTCCTTTTGGAAATTTCCCTCTAGTTGCTGAGTGAAAGCCCAATTTTTAAATGGCTCCAGACCACGGACGCCTGGGCCTGCTATCACCTCTATCAGATATAGATAGGATAAGTCAGTATCCACACAAGACAGGTGTGCGCTTAACCAATAGAACCCGTTTATTACTACAGCAGTATACTTATATAGCCTTAGTAATAATGACTGACTGACATGCGCAGTTAGCCGTAGCAAAATACTTTTTCAGCTTACAGTGCATTGTTAAAAATAAGATACGCGGCGGGAGTTCGTTATAGTTTCAAAAGTCCATAAGATACACAGCTAAGTTTCATTATAATGTCAAGGCCCTGACGCGAAGGCAAAGAGTCCTTAAAAATTGTATCTTGTTTTTGACACAAAAATTTTTTCTGTGTCGGAAAGGAGCTTTCACCCTTAACTTTACAATTCCCCCCTTTTGCACAAACGATACAGTATGTTAGTGACGTGCAAACTGCCTTCATCTGTAAAGAGAAAAACCGTTAGACACTGCTTCACAATGTCTGTCCTGCACATTCCTTTCCCTAGCTCCTGTCTTTTAGCTGTGGCAACACCAGGGTAGCGAGGACGGGAAGGTTAGTAGTGAGGCTTCACCAGGTTGAGACGAATCATCCCTATTAAAGATATCCCCCTGTGTAGCTGGACTTTCTAAGCCCTGGTGAGCCCACTAAGCTGTC
Organism: Phyllomedusa bahiana; assembly: GCA_025379985.1. Classification (NCBI taxonomy): domain Eukaryota; kingdom Metazoa; phylum Chordata; class Amphibia; order Anura; family Hylidae; genus Phyllomedusa; species Phyllomedusa bahiana. The sequence continues at coordinate 18,709 of JAODAL010053274.1, read as the reverse complement.
CCTTCATATTGGTGCAGAAAATTGGCGTTTCTCCAAACAACAGAATACGATCTTCAATAAAATTCGAGCAGCAACATAGACAAGCAGAATAACTAAAAATATTTGTAATACAGTCTGCAATATGCCCATTAGCCAACCCCCCAGTCCCTTGAACCAGTCAGCTGGGTTGAGGGCAGAAAAAGTTTCCCCCAAACTAAGCATCTTTAAATACTTATTCCCTTCCCACGATATGTTGTGTAGGTATCGTTCTAGCGGGGAAGGTTTTAAAGGCGTCTGTGGTAGAGGAAAGGGTGCGTTTGAAGGCTTATCGGATTTTTTCCACTCGGAAATTTTCCCCCAGATTGGCAACTCCCGAGTAATTGCGAGATACCAAACTTCCCCCTGTATGCAAGATACTGCTGATGCCTCTATGATGTGGTGAGATTACCTGCCACCAGGGCAATGATATCCATCCTACTATGGGAATCGGTATGTTTGTGGTGTTTCCAGTGCCTAGAGTATTGGTGTCATATTGACTAATTGATCTGAGCAATTAGTCCAATCCCTCAATCTCCTCCCATGGCACAGGGATCGCCAAAAATGACATAGATAAGGCCGTGGACTGGGGCTTTGTGGGGCATATCCAGCAATCGGTTTGGTTTATTTTCTTTTGCTAGACCCATGGGATGTTGGGGTGAGTTTATTTTCCTGAGGTTCATGTTTTTCCCATTAAAGCAATACTTATCTGGACAGTGTCAATGTCCAGGAGGCACCTCAGGCCGCTTGCAATGGCTTGCATGGACCCATTTCGGTTTCCCTTCTAGCTTGACAGAGGTAGCAGTCGTCAACAGGACTGGTATGGTCCCTCGAACCGGGGTTCCAACGCTTTCCCGGGGAGTGGTTCTTCAGAAACCCTGATCACCTGGCTAAAGCGTGGTGAGCTCCATTTTCGGCGTCAGGATCTGGCAAAGAAAAAACACTTTTCCATGCACTTCAGTTAGTTGGTTATGTAATTTTATCACAAAACTAGTCAGACTATCACACTCCAACTGGCAAGATTGGGGAAAGTAACCACCTAGTCTTGGGGCGCTCCCAAAAAAAAATTTCTTTATGGTGCCAACTTATGTTTCCCCTGTGGAGTGTGAAGGGCAGTTTCCCAATACCCAGATCTGGCAGGTGTTTTGGAAAACTTCTCCTGTAAAATGGGTACATCTGTCTGACTCTATGGTTTCAGGGAGTCCAAACCTAGGACAAGTTCCATTACCAGTTTCTTTGCTGTGGCCCTTGCAGTGACATTGCACTGGGAAACACCTCAGGCCATGCTGAAATAGATCTACACATACTAAGGCGTACTTTTAACCTGCCACTTTTTGCAACTGAATATAGTCGAGTTGCAAACGTTGAAAAGGATATAGAGGTCTGGGTATATGTTTCATTGGAGTTTTGACTACCTGTCCAGGATTATTTACCGGGACAGATGTGACGTTCCTGCAGTGTAGGATTTACAGCCTGTCTGAAACCCGGGGGCCACCTAATTTCCTTTCAAGGTGGTGGCCATAGCGTTGGCACTCTGGTGTGTGGGGAGGTGAAGGAGATTTAGGAAAGTAGGATACCATGCCATTGGTAAATAAAACTTTTCTCCTAATTTCCATAATTTTGTCCTCCCTAGCTTGCTCCCCCCTTTTTCCCCAAATCTTCTTCCCTGGCTGTTGCCTGAGCTTCTTTGGGTCTATCTAGAGAGATGGGTTTTCAGCGACTTCCATTCACAAAAAAATTCAAAGTTCAGGATTCTGCAATGGAGCATTATGTACTTTTGGGAGTGGGGCACATTCTGTTTCAATGAGTTTTGTACAGTCATGATCGAAGATTTTCTCACTGAGTTCCCTCCCCCCCCTTCTGAATCCAAGATTCAGAGAAGTAGCCTTTTGGAATGTAATGTGTGTGGGGGCATCAGAAGTGTGCACTCCTTTGCCTCTGTGGTCAGGCAGAATGGTGTCTGCTTTGTGTATTCATACATAGGCTGCATGAAGCTGTTTTCTTGCTGTGCATTAAAAAGGAACTGTCTAAGTTGAGGAAAAGGACCCCTGGTTTTACTGTAACTTTAACAGGTGGCACAGTAGGCATCCTATGTATGTTTTGGATCTTGCCCATAGGACAGTTGGGACGCTCTGTAAATAAGATTTTTCCTCACTAGTCCATACAACTGCCACTTCCGGATTTCTTGCTCAAATGACACAATACGACATAGAGCTTCCCATAATTAGATCTGAAGGGATTTTTAAAGTTACGGTGCCATCTGGATGGTATTTGATATTAGTTTGCAGTGTGGTCAAAATATCTGCACCAATAAAGTTCTGTTTGCCCCATCTGAAATCAAAAAAAGTGATAAAAATGGGATGGGGGCCAATTTTTTACTTTAGGGGTACAGTGAGTGGTAATTCTTCTATTAATCCACCATACCCGGATACAACAACAGAATCTGTAGATACTAAACTTTCGGGTATAAACTTTTTGTTGATGACAGACCTAGAGGCTCCGGTGTCCACCAGGGGTCTATGAGTGGCACCCTGGATGGTTATAGGGACATAGAGTGCTGGGACCACTGCCTGTCCCCTTCAGTGCTGCTAGTCAGTCCTGTTAAGGACTCTCCTCCCTCTCCTTTTCTCTCTCAAACAACTCTCTTTTTTCTTTCTACAGTCACGTTTCATGTGGCAATTGTTTTTGCAATAAAAACAGGTTGGGGCCCCTCATCTTGGTCTACCTCCTGTATTCCCCTCAACTTGTACTTGTGCAACCCTCACCTTCTTGTCCCTTTATATCCATTTCTCTCCCCTGCTTTTTCTAAGAGAGCTGTTTGCATCTTCTGTGGATCTCCAATCGGGACAACAAAAATTTAAGTTTATCTGCCACTCGGGGATTCATTCCATCTAGGGAAAGTCCTTATCATTACTCTCCTTACTGGTCCGGTGGCAATGTCATGTCCCTCATCCCTCATGCCCTCCTGAATTCTAAACCAGAATTCATTCACAGTCTCATCCTGTCTCTGCTGCCCTGGGACTGTAGTTCCCTTGGTTGTCTGTTTCCCTGGAGAATATTGCCAACCTCTGACAAAACGTACTCCTGATGCCTCAGTTCTTATGTCTGCTGGGGTATGAGGCTGGAGTTCCTGTTCTAATCTTGAATGTGTCTCTGGGGTCATCTTAAGTCTATACGGTCCTGCTATGTCTATCCATGCTGCTCTGTAGGTACCCTGTAACTGAGTCATGTAGCGGCTGAAACTCAGAGGGTGAGTACCTGGGTTGGGCGCACTTTGCAAGTATACCATCTGTTCGGCAGCTGCCCATGGTTGGTAAACCTCATACGCCCTCGCTCGAGTCTGCCTTTGGGCATTCGGATTATTAGGGTCAACAGGGTCTGTTATTAATGCTCGCCTTTCTACTACTGGCCTGAGTGGCTCTGCTTGTTGTCCTGGTCGAGGTGCCCCGCATCCTAAACATGTATCCCTCCAGTCTGGGTTCTGTTGACCGCAACGAGTGCAGGTCCACACCCGGGTTTCTATGCTGCTGGAGGCGGCATTTGGGTACGGGGGTGGTGTCTGATCTTCTTTAATTTCAGGGGCACTGGCTATCATGTTGTCGGATGGTTTATACATGGTCCACCATCCATTGACTGAACTGTCATACACCCAACTCTGGTTCACAGCAGTTTCAGATAGTTGGAGCAGACATTCAACTTGGTGCTCCCATCCTCTATCTTTTACCACACCCTTTCTGGTTTTTTTAACACTCTTTGCCATGTTCTTTGGGTCTAACTGACTCTGTCCGGTGACCTCAAATGAATTTTGGATTCGGCTCAACTCTTTGACTGCCTCCTTGCCATGATAACATAGGAGGAGGTGATTTAACCTCTGAGGGCCTCCGGTAGGTTCTGACTTTGCCTGTCCCATGATCCCCTTTTTGTCCCCTCCGTTCCCTGTTGGACGTTCCAATTAACAGGGTCCTCTGGGTTCCTTACAGTACCTAATTGGTGTCCTATCATCTGGGAAGCTAGGATCGAGAATACCTAGTCGATCTGGACTGCATAATAAGTATATCCTCCAACCAATATATAATGCTACTAGGATGATAACTGTTACAGTCACAATTCATACCACACTCCGGAACCCCGCAGTCCTAAGATACTTTTACCGTATCCTTTTCCGCTTATCTGGCCCACCTTTCGAATAGTGTCCCAGACTATTCATCGATAGTCAGGCTCATACAATCAAACCTAAAGACAGGATGGACTCGACACCCAAGAACCTTCAGTCCTTAATCCTGTCCCTTATTCTCTTATTCCCGACACAGACTTGCCCCTTAGTTTGTCACATTACCGGGGTTAAAGCATAAGATCATTCCCCTCCTTTCAGAGCGCAGCACGTCTTAGTTTTGCAATCCCCTTCCCTAAATTTAACAAACAAAAAGACAGCCTTATGCTTTCATACCAGTTTATACTTTCCCCTCAGCAAGTAGGTCAAGGTTCTTTGTCCTGCAAGGGGATCCACTACATAGGCATACCTCTTTTATATCCCGGACTCGGACCAATGGGACATAGACTTGGGGAAGATAGGAGTAAATAAGAGCTTAATAAATAAATGCTCTTACCTGGCCAGTTTTTGTCCATGCATTCCTTCAGTCAGATTCCCTGTGTTGCTTCGAGATCCAAGGATTGTGGGTGATACCCAATAGGTGTGGGTCCCTGTTCGGGCGCCAGCTGATAAGTTCCTCCTTTTGGAATTCCTCTAGTTGCTGAGTGAAGCCCAATTGTTATGGCTCCAGACCACGGACGCCTGGGCCTGCTATCACCTCTATCAGATATAGATACGATAAGTCAAGTATCCACACAAGACAGGTGTGCGCTTAACCAATAGAACCCGTTTATTACTAAAAGCAGTTTTATTTATATAGGGCCCTTGGTAAAAATGACATGACTGACATGCGCAGTCAGCCGGAGCACATACTTTTTCAGCTTACAGTGCATTGTTAAAATAAGATAGCGGCTGAGTTCTGTTATAGTTTCAAAAATCCATAAGATACCCCAGGGTAAGTTTTTATTATAATGTCAAGGTCCTGAAGGCGAAGGCGGGGAGTCCCTTTAAATTGTATCTTGTGTTGGACACGAATTGTTTCTTGTGTCGGACAGGAGCTTTAACCCTTAACTTGACAGGGAGCACTGTATCTATAAAATTGGCCCACGTGTGTATATGTGTCTAAAATTGGGTCAATAGTTTTGAGTCACTACGAGGACAGGGACTGACCAGAGATGAAAATCTCTGTGCAGCGCTGCAGAATATGTTGATGCTATACATGCAATGAGAAATAAACAGTATATTATTTCTGGTGCTCAGAGAATTACTCAAATTGATCAAAAGTCAATTAACTTCATGGGAAGGATATACAAACTGCAGAAAATTGAAGCGTTAGCTAAACACTATGACATCCATTCATTGGATTGATTGTGGCTCTGGATGTAATCCTGTCAGTGCGGGTTGTGTTTCTGTGACTGATGTTAGACCAGAGCACAGTTGCTGTTTCGTGTCTCTAGGCTATGGGAGAATTAAACAGCTTTTATTACAAGGACCCGTCAAATCGGGATCTGCACGAGCAATATGTACAAACCAAACATGAAAAATTCAAATTGACAGGCATTATCTCCAGTCTTTCAATTGACAACCAAAGCTAAGCGCTCTGCTCATTACACAGGACTCAGAAGGTATAAAAGATGAGCCTTTATATCAGTTGAGAAACTAATGCTCATAGCAAATTTAGCGAGATTCTAAGGATTTTTCAATAAAGTTTTAAATTTTTTTAACTGGTCATTTTTATTTAAATGACTGGCCCCTTCTGTTCTGACTGTGATGTTTTTACCAATGAATTGAATTGATTTTAATAATGAACAATTTAGTCAACTCAATTATTATTATTGAATACAGTATATAGTACATGCATATCAAGGAATGAGTTTATGGTCATTCCATATTCATGTGGTTTTTCTGCAATAATTATGCAAGAACTGACAGATGGCTGTATCATAGTAAGCAGTTCTAAGTGATTCTATTTGCTGTGACTGATCACCTCAATATTGACAGAGCCGAATCTTTGGGGAGTTTGGTTTCTTTGCATATTAAATTAAAAATTCACTTTTCAGCCTTCAACCCCTTAGCACAAATGGACATACATGTACCGCTGCTATAAGTTGGGATTGGAGACAGCTCTGATCCTGGCTGTTTAACCCTTTAACACTGGGGAAAACAGGGTCAGGGCATCTAAATAGATAAGGAACTGCTACACACCGCTCCTATGCCGATTGGCCCCAAGTGATATGATCGGTTGCCATGGCAGGCAGAGGCCTCACGAATGCCTTCATAGCTGCCATGTTAGTACACCTATTATACTCTGCTAGATGCAAGGAAATCAATGAAAAGTCTGTATATGACAGTATATCAGTACTGTAGTCAGAGCCGTCTTAACAGTATTATGGACCCCCGGCCATAGTGCTGCAGTGGGCCCTGCTCAAATACATGACATCACACTAGGCCATGCCTCTAGTCACCCCCAAGCACACCCATATTGTTTGCACACTGGCAGCCTGAAGCTCACAAGACCAATTGCTAGGGGAGGGAGCCTTTGGCTCCATTCTCCACCATGTTTTTTAACTGTTTGTACATCCTAAAAACACACAAACAGTTAAATAAGCAAAGCCAACCAAGGGATCAAGGGTATGTTTCTTGTATTCCTGGGACATATATAGACCACCTGGGGCCCCTATACTTGTGGAGCCCCCGGGCAACTGCCTAGTGTGCCCAATGGAAAAGATGGCCCTGACTGTAGTATGTGGGATGTTGTAGCTTAATAATGCTTTTCAGATGTTGATCGGGTTTTCAAATTAAAACAGGATTTATTCAATGCAAGCATTGGAGACACACACAGCATATTACATTGCATATGCTAAAAAGAAAATGTCTGCCCCCTCCTACTGCAATTCATGGTTTTATAGACCCCCTTCTCCTGCAAGAATACATTTAGCCAATCAATTCAAAACATAGCTAGCCTCTTATACGCTGGTTAAAAATGTAGTTTCCATATGGCCACCTCCTTACTCACTGAAACAAAGAAACTTTATTCCTTTAAATGTCTATACCTCCAGGCCATGTGTTTCCAATCATTGGAGGAGGGGGTAGGGGCATGTCTATTGACATTCCAAAGACCTGAGTGTTTCAAACTTTGATGAAAAGCACACAAAGAGTATATACAAAATCTTATAAATATAAAAACCTATAGATATTCCCTCACATTTTCTCTCCTTTGGAGCCGATATGTGTGATCCGATCTGTCTTTGGTTTTTTTGAGTTCGTTTCTTCATGCGCTAGACCTGCATTGCAGATTCCTAGTTACATGCTTCTTTTTTCACTACTATTCCATGCTTGGATTCCTCAGAAAAGTCATCTACACATATTAAGCCTCATCTAAATTTTTGAGGCTGCTTATGCCGAAGAGAAGATATTTATTCCACACAGTCAACAAAAAAGTTATAACTATCTTCTTCTTTTAGTTTCCTAACCATACAATGAACCTTTAATTCACACACATTATTATGAGGCAGTCAACGCCTTGAATAACAATCTGTAATATCACAATCTCAGACATCCACATAGCCTCTAAACCAATTTGCTAGATTAAAAATGACAACATGTCACCATATGAGTCCTTCACTTGGTTTTGCGTTCTCAACACCTAATCCCGCTCAGTTCTTTCAAAAAACAATATTTTTAAATTTGCCCCTTATTTGCAAATTTCCTACTGGATCAAGTAAAAAAATAAAATAACTTATGAAACTAATGATATGTTTCCCATTCTTACTGGGCTTGCTATCTGCTGCCCTTTTATACATTGTGATGGCTGGGATCTTGTTTATATCTACATCCATTATGGGGGCTACGAAGGTAGAATGGGGACAGCCTAGCTATTATGCATGTTCTTTCTACACCTAAGAAGAATCATTATATGCAGCATATATCATGTCTTCTGGTAGATCTCTCGATGTGTGAACTTATGTAACCGGTTCTATCATGTACAAAGGAGCACATTCTAATATACACACCACAATCTCCTTTTACTATCCACAGATGTTCTAACTGTATTCCCAAAACTACATTGATGTTTTCACCATTATCTTGAGGGACCTGATTACTAAAATGTACCATTTCCCAAATTTGCAGAAACACTCATACATCTTTTAAAAGGAAAATATTTACTCTCTTCTCCATTTTTAATCCACGTGTATCTATTACTAAACAAGTAGCTCCTATACCAACAAAAAAAAAGGGGGGGGGAATAAAAAAAATCCCTGCATTATCACAAATAGAGGCCTTTCCTATTGACACTTTCAACTCAGGAGTCATCATTTTCTTGGACTTTTATAAACGGGTTACTGTACTCCTTTATATTCCAACCCTCCTATATTAACACACTCACTCTCTGACCTCATCTGTATGTGTTGTAGGAGGTAACATAAAAAAAAAATTTTGTAATGTGTCCATTCCTGTTATGGGTAAGAGTCCTCCAGTGACTGTTCCATCATTAGTCCCAGATTTGAAATTTGGAGAGCTGTAGTGACTAGGGGGTAGCAAGACATCAGTACAGTTCCTCCAGATTGACAGAATTACTAGACTAAGGCATAGTCCTAGCACTTGCGGGTGTGACATATTTCAAACACAAAATCATGTTAGATTAATGATGTTTCAGGAAATTATTCAGAATCTTTCATCCTTTCTAATCACGGGAAGGAGTGATTCTCTCAGAGTGGCTTGGTGTGGACCCAGTTGTTCTTTCCCTCTAGTTTCATCAAAGTCTCAGTTTTCAGCAGAACTTTGAAAGGGACCGTCGTAATGATAGGCTCCAAGGCTCCTTCTCACGTGGTCTTTCAAGGACCACCCTATAATCACCCAGTTCAAGGTTGTGCTGCGCTAGGTCCACTGCTCATTTCTGGAATAGAACAAAAACTTGTTTGTTATGCTTCACAGGTGTTTCTTGCCGGGTCCGATACATATCCTGTCATACTGTTATGTACGTAAAAAGCTAGTGGGAAAAATATTGGTCCGTGTCTGTGGGGGGAATACAAACCAATGATCTCATAGGGAAGACCGTTTCACTTTTTCCATAAGGTGTCAACAGACCTGGAACAATGCTAATGGCTCAAAACACTCTGACCATGGCTTCCCTGTTTTTTTTTTTCATTTACTGTTCAGTTTTTTTTCCTTTCCTCAGAAGATGGTAGAGAACGTGAAAAAGGCCTGTTCTATAACTAAGGCACCCGTTACTTCTTTTCATGACTTCTTCCTCGTGAAGTGTGTTCCTTATCTTCACTCTCTATTGCTTCTGTAGCCCAAATAACACCTTATTGACTTTGAGCACTTTTTCTGCTTGCTTTCTGTATTGGATGGTTCAGGCCAACCGGGGAAAGAGGTCTACGCCAACAAGGAAAATTTGGCACTCCTTGGATATGGACTCAGCGGGGTCGGAGGCATGGGTTCCTGGGGGACTTTCTATGTTTACCCCTATTCTGTGTTTTGCACATGTCATACCAGACTTGATTAGTATCTGGCTGCAGGACCGTACTGAAGACAAGAGCAACAAATACTTTGTTTTTTAGCAAACCGCTATACATCAGCGGTCTTGGACTGGTGGGTCAGTCCATCGGCTTTTAGGCCACCATTGGGAAAAGGACCCAGGGGAGGCCGAGCTTATTGTATTACTCTCCACCAGGCCACCCTCATTTAAAACTGAGCTCCCTGTTATCCCACTCCCCCTTTTCGTCCTTCTTGAGCTTTGGATTGAAGGGTCCTAAGGACATCATGGGTGTAAACAGGGTATATGGTGGACACGGCCTGTACACGGTTAACAAGATCCCTAACCCTAAGGCTTTGTCGCAGCCAGTTTTGCCGCCTTTTGGTTCTGTTCTTATTTCCCCTTGCATCGGGGCTGTCAGATTTTGTATGTGTACCTAGACCTTAATTGGTTACAAGCTATGTAGGCAACAACAGGGTGCTTTCATTAGGTCATACTGACTTTCTGATTCTTGATTGGTTTCTATTATCGTTAAGAATGCCCCGGTTCTCCATAAGGCCTTAATCATGGCTATTCAAAATGTATGTCATTGAGTCTGCTGTATATGTCTGTAGTCTTACCCTCAGCCGCATGTTCATGCTCTGGTAGTGCCCTTCAACTCCCACCTGGCAAATGAGGCGGAAGTGGTTCTTTTATTTACCTTGTTGCTGTGACCACCGTATAATCCAATGTGATACCTGCTGTATTCCCAGTACCTGGTTAAACTCAAAGTTAGAATAGTGATTGGGAAGACCTTCACATGGGTAAATCCTATTGTTCTTGTGCATTAGGTCCTTACATGGCATATTCTTCCTTATCTTTACCATCTACTTCTTCCCCTTGGGGTTAAGTTCTAGGGTATCAGAGTGGTAAAGTTACAATGGTTTCTACACTAAGTCAGTTGAAACATCTTGGGAACAAACAGTTAACACACACTGCAGGGTAGCTAAGAGGCACATAGAGATATGTCATAGTTGATCTGAGAATATCATGTAAATCATACAGGGGTATGGATTGTTACAGGGGTAATCCAGTACATCCTATGAGACTTTTATGTATAATACATGTACTACAGTGACTACTCGTACACATAAGGGGTTCCTCTCGCCCACTGGATTAATCTAGCTGAAGTGATAGCTATGGTCTCTGCTGTGTACCATGTGACTGTAAGGACTGCCGTGGCTCGCATGACCTGCCATCTCAGTGCAGTCAGCTGAGAACAGCTTGTCATAGTCATGTGTTGCCAGGGCAGGTGTTGTAAGAGAAATTAGCAACTTCAGAGTTTGGAATTTTATTAAGTGGATCCTCTATCAGCTTAAATGGCTGTTTGAAGCACAAAACACTCATACACGAAGCTGCTGTAAGCAAACAAGCTGATCATATTAAAAAATATATTACAATATTATATCAAACTCAGGAAATATTCTGAGTTGCTTTAGACTCCAGAAGTCAGGTACTGTATGATCTGTATTCGGTCTTGGTCAGGGTGCCTGGCACCAACCGACACAGCAGTGTCCTAGAAGTGCAACTTGTCGCAAAACTGTAACTTGTCCATTGAGACTCAGGCCTCAATCAGCTAAAAGAATCAAAAAACACAACAGAAGATAAGTGCAGCCTCTTCACATTTTCCGCTGGTCACTGGCACATCTCAGGTTAAATGTAAGGTATCTGAATACATTGTTACAACATAAAATACTTTAAGGATAGAGAGACTAACTGAAACCTTTCTCTAACAGGGTAAAAAAAAAAAAATAACCTTTTTTTGGGCTTTAGTCCCAACACAGACTGACCATTCTCAAACTGGAGCCTGTTTCTCAGTAAGGATCTACACAACTATTGGATCTTCCCATGGCCCGCCCATGAGTTGGCTGCAATGTACTTCTATTTACCATCAGTTGTAAAAACGCTCACTGCTGTAACATCATGTACTACTGCTTTACATATAAACAAGACAGACAAAACAAAGAGTTAGCTCAGACACAAAGAAGTAACCACAAATTAACATAAAACAACAAAGAAACAAAGGATCTTCATACATTTCCATCACATACAACACAAAAAACTTCAGACTAAACAAAATGAAAATGAAAAATAAAACAAAATCAAAATATCATGCCACAAAAAAGCAAAACAATGGCAATGATCAAAATTTAAAATATCCCTTAGACTTAAGAGTCTTTTACATCTCTTCTTCCTACACGAGAACACAAGGTTACTATTTATTTTGCTCCTTCCACCTAAAAGAAAAATTTTAGGAAATAAACAGTAAGAAAACATTCCTGGTAATATTTAAAGTGGTTAAAACATAGAAATATTTCAAATTTTGACAACTTTTTGTGCATCCAACACCCAATTTATTTGCCTTATATTAAATGAGCTCTTTTAATTTGCCCACGTGCGACTTATTTTATTTCAACTTCAACCAAATTTAAGAGGTTATCCTTTGCAACTTATTACACAGATATAACTTATATTCTTATATTCTAGCAACAAAAGAATACATACGAAATTTAGAATATATCTTGTTTATACCAAACATAAATCTGCAGAGCTTTTTCCTGCAAAAGGACAAAACATATCAATTACACAAAAAACAAACTAAAAAAAATTCATCAATGTTCTAAACAGATAAGTGCAGCAATCAATGAAAAACATCACAATGGAGTCTCAGCAATCTCGTGTTGGACCCATTCCACCTCCTCTTCTGAAATAAGAGCTGCTGTTGCTGCTGTGGCACTATAGATCCGGAAGTCACAGAAATGGAGGGAAAATAACCCACTTTTTCAACTGCATTTCTCATCTCACATCGGCATCATACTTCATTAACCATTATATACAGGTGACTACTAAAACCTCACACTTATATGAAGACTTTCCTTCTTTTTCTACATTTCAAATTGTCCAACTTTCACCATTAAAATTTTCCAACTGTTCTAACTTCTGCTCTTGGTCTCTACTATTTTTATTGCACAGTTTAGAGATATTTTTTCTCTGCCCAACGAGGGGGGTTTACCCCAAATTACTCGTTCCAAATTTACAGCGTCGTCACGCTGAATTAGTTTAGCATAATACCTATGATGTGGTTATGATTCAAAATCTAAACCATCATTCAAGTTACTAAAACACTAATACACAAAATTAGTTAGTATCGTACCTATGAGACTGACTAGATCAAAAATCTAATCCACTCATTCGACGTATCAAACTATTAACAATAACTATTTAGTATCGACCTCTGATGGTTAAATTAAAAAAATCTAAACACTTCTTCACGTATCTAAATTATTAAACAAACTAGTTGTAATCGTTCCTCTGATGAGTTAGATTAAAAATCTAAACCATTAATTTCAACGGTTCTCTAACCCAATCGGACTGGAAATAATTTCCTAATCTTTCATTTTCATTTTTCTGCGATTTAACCACTATTTGCTATCATAACGAGCCAGGACAACACTCAATGGAAATCATTATGGAGGGATTCACTCCCCTCCTCAGGAATTTCTTTGTTCTAAAGCCAGCTAAGGACACTGCAGCCATGAGACCTTTTGACTTTCACAAAATGTAAAAGTCACACAAAGCACAATTCATATCATACAATTTCACTTTAATCTTCGTTATATTTCTTTCACTTGGGTGCCTCATACGTGTCATCAATTTTTTTTTTCCCAAATGCATACACTCCTTTCAGACACCCTCTATTTTGTTATAGGTTATATTCAATTGTTTCCACATCAATCACATTCAATCACTGTTCACTATCCAAACAGGCACACATTTAATAGTATATATATATATATAATATATATAGATATTATATATATATATATTTATATTATTGTACCTCGATCACATCATTTCATTTGATATTTTATCAAGGTTCTTAGGTCAGAGGTCTATTAGTGATATGGGAAAACTGCCGGCAGAGAAGGCACCAATACTTGAAGAGAACAGAACTATATTTAGTTAAGCAAAATATAAAATATATGCTACCTTTTTGATTTGATGCGCATCTTTTTATTCTGGCTTTTCAAATATTGTTCATCTCGTATTAGTCCGGAGATACAAATCAATTTTTCTGAGCCCACGTTGGGCGCCATTTTGTTGTGCTTATAATGCTTTTCAGTGTTGATCGGGTTTTTCTAAATTATTACTGGGATTTCATACAATGCAAGCATTGGAGACACACAAAGCAATATTTACATTGCATATGCTAAAAAGAAAATGTCTGCCCCCTCCTACTGCAATTCATGGTTTTATAGACCATTCTTCCTGCAAGAATACCATTTAGCCAATCATATTCACAAAACATAGCTAGCCCTCTTATACGCTGGTTAAGAATTTGAGCTTCCATATGGCCTCCTCCTTAATCACTGAACAAAGAAACTTTATTCCCTTAAATGTCTTATACCTCCAGGCCATGTGTTTCCAAATCATGGAGGAGGGGGTGAGGACATGTCTATTGACTATTCAAAGACCTGAGTGTTTCAAATCCTGTGATGAAAAGCACACAAAAGAGTATATACAATCTTATAAATATAAATAAAAATATAGGTATTGACCCTCTCAGTGGACAAAGCAATCAAATGTTCAAGTCCTTTAGGGGGTCTACATCTTAAAGTGAAACAAGTTTAAAATATACAAAAAATTAATATATTTTAAAAGTTCATAACACCCACCTATTGCCATTTTACTTAGTAAAAATAGGTTGCAAATTATTGGTATTTCCGCATCTGTAAAAGTCCGATCTATTAACCCTTATGGCCAAAGCCAGTTTTGGGCTTCCTGAAAGAAACCCATTTTTAATACTTATATGGAATAATTGTTGACACTTTTACCGTATCCAAGTGATTTAGAGAATGTTTTCTTGTTGCGCACACATTGGGCCACAGGTGGTGAATCTATCTAGGTATAAAAATTCACTTTGGTTGCCCATAGCAACCAATCGGAGGCCCTCTTCTATTTTTTCATATAGTGCTCCGGAAAAATAAGAAGGGAGTGCTCTAGATTGGTGTATGGGTAACAAAGTGAGATTTAGACATAGACAGTTTTCATACATGTGGACCGCATTGTGCACTTGGCTATGTTCACATCGGCTTATTTGGGGCGCATTCGCCACGTATTGAGAGCTGTACTACGCTCCAATACCCGAGCGAAATGATGCCCCAATCAATTACGGTTATCAACAGTTCTTCATAGAGAACTATGTGATTACGCCTCCTCTCCCATGCATAAAAATCGATTGTATTGTACGCACGGGGTAGATAATTGACATGTCAATATTCACGGCGCTATGACGCCCGCCCCGCACCGGGAGTACGCTGCGATCGCCGTTGAGCTCAACCGACACAACACGGCGTAATTGCGGGGCGTACAGTAGCCCGCAGTTAGCCGTAGTGAACATTGCCTGTTAGGGTAGTAAGAAATTTTGTTCCAAACAATTCCTTGTTTTTTATTTTGTGAAAAATATAAAATATCATATAGAAATATTTAAATATTTTTACCATTTTCAAACTTCAAATATTTCTACGGGTAAGACAGATTGTTATTACACTCAAATTCGTTATACTAGCATATTACTGATAGGTTGCATCATTTTTTTTAATTATTTTTTTTTTTACGAACTTAGGCCATATGTATGAAACCTGTTTAGGTCTAAAACTCACTTTTTCCTTATTGTTTAAACTTAATTTGTATTAGTGGTGTTTAGATCCACTGAGACAATAAAAGGATTAATTAAACTGCATTCTGCGTATATTGGTGTCTAAGGCAAGCTGTCAGTCATCATGGCCCGGCCAATGCCAACATATGCATGTGGGGGGCACGTTGACATCACAGGACAGCCGGAAGGTGGTTATTACAACACTCCTGGGCTGTCAGGTACAATCAACCAGCGCCTCTGCTGCACGCCAATTACAAGACAGGGAGGATCAACTTATCAAAACTACAGTGTCGCACTATTTTAGATGCAGGTGTGTCTTGTTACGGAAAACCAGTGCAGTTGCTAACATATCAATTGGCAAGCTGCCTGCAGAGAAAAGATAAGTAAAAGTGGAATTCATGACATTATTTTCTGGCCTGTCCTAGTTATTAAAAAAAAGGAAAAAATCCCCCTCCACCCCCTCAAAAAAAGGACCATTAATTTAAAATTTTTGGCTGAACATAGTTTGTAATCGATTGCTTAGGTTAACTAAGTTCCTTCAGTTTGAAGAATGTGAAACGTATGTCCACTGTACAGAAAGTACAAAACCGCCTCCGGGGACTATTGAAATAAATATAATGATCTTTAGAGAAATATAGAGAAAGCATTTCCATGCTGAGTATGTCTGTCATTTCAGTTGTTACCGAACCTCTTGCTCCGTCTGGACCACGCATCCTTGCGGCTGTCCTAACCCGAATTTGCTTACGATTTTTGTACCTCTATATACCTCGACTGCCCACCGAAGCAAGTCACGTCAGGGTAGTGACCTGGTAGACTTGGACGCAGCAAGTCCATCCCGCTTTGCGGCGGGCTCTGGTGAAAACCATGGAACTATAGGATTCCGGGCCCTGGTGTGGCTTTTGCCATCTCCCCTTACTGTGACTGCGATCTGTGGCGGCTCAGTTAAACCTATACTACTGTTTCTATGACGGCTATTGTAGTATCTTAGACTCTCAGCTCGTTTCTTCCAGCTGGCGCTGACGTTACCTTGGCAGGCTGCGTTCTGCGCTTTCAGTTTTTTGGTCAGTTTTGCTCTCCGTAGAGCCCCAGGGTATTTTAGAGTGTAAGCGTTTCTAAGTAGCGGCGGCAGTCATGGCGTGTTCCATACTAAAACCACAACATTGTATGAAGACCAAACCAAGCTCCTCCTGCTTATATTTAAAGATGGCACAACGTTCTACAGCACCCTGGCAGGCTCTGTGCAGCTGGATTAATAGCTGCTTTCTATGCTATTCGTCCCAAATTTATTTCGGGTCGAAATATTTGCCCGGAAATTTTGGCGCGAACTCGACAAACGATATTTTTGAGGAAATTCGCCCATTTCTAAATTATATTTCCTATTATCACAGAGCTCAGCTTCTCTCCCTCTATCACATCATGATAAGGCAGCATAAACCACCTGACAGGTTCCCTTAAGGTGGTGTTGGGGTGTGTTGCAGGCTCATACTGGTCATTCTGACAGAACAGCACTGGGAGCTGTTATACTCTTGACTACCTGAATAACCCCATAAGCCCTGATAATTCCAATGTCAAGCTCATTGACAACTAATAGAGGGAGCCCCATATGACTTTGCTTATACAGAATAGGTGTTGCACTCAATGTTAATTATGGCATCTAAAAGGTTGAACAGCTGGAATCAGACTTTTCTCGATGCCGGCTGTTAGTGATGGAGGATGGCTGTTCATCACACCTGCTTTCCTGAGGATCAGCTGGTAGGTAAAATTTATGAAGCACCAAGTTCGAAATGTGCTTAAAATGTGTATATGCTGTATAAGGACTACTCAGTATGTAGGATATTTCTAAAAAAAAAATTGAATATAAGGATCCTAGTAATAGTAATTGTGCAATAGTGTCTGTGAGAGTGAAAAAGAGCTCGTTATCAATAGGATAATGAATATGTTAACAATTATCTATTATATATCAATAAGGGGTTAGTGGTCTCGCTACAAAGATTAGCTATTTCAACATGTTGGTCACTAAATGAAGACATTTTCCAAATATATTGGGGTTTTTCTTTTTTTTTAAAGGGTTAAAAAATGTTTTATCACCTTCTGTGCGCCCCTTGGGTTTCCCCAAAATTTGCCCCGACCTGTGTATTTCTCTCCCCAGCTGTTTTTTTCCCTCTTTGCAGGGGAAGTGAGGTCATTACACAGGTCCCCAAAGCCCCCCAGAACCCCGGACATTGAAGCTTGTTTTTTAAATCTGCTTTTTCAGATAAAAGACAGAAATTTAAAATTAAACTTTTTTCCCTTTAAAAACTCAGAAGCCCCCTTGGTCCGGGAAAAGCATGAGATTTTTTTAAATTTTAGCATAGGTCTGAATATAGGGAGTTTTCCTTATGCTAATTACAGAAAAGCCTGCCCGGGGAAATGACAAAGCAAAGCAGCATTATTTCATTCATGCATCCTATGAAACTTTGAGATAAGCAACCCCTATAACAAATTATATTAAATTCTATGGGTGAAAAGTTTCTATATGTGTTTTTCTGGCTTTTTAAAAAGCTTTTCACTGAAAAATGCTCTAAAATTGCATAGGAAACCAATTTAAATTTGGACACATGGGGGCTTAAACCAAAATTTCATGGGGGCCCCATAGCAAAAAAAGAGGGGACCCCCACATAAATTACAAAAAACTAAAAAGCAGCTTTTGGTCTATAACAAAAAGATATAAATAATACCGTCACAAATCAGAGAACCCACATAGTAATCCTGGAGAGCAGAAAAGAGAAGAAAAATATAGAGGGGGCGCTCTTATGGTGAAGTACGTCCATATAATGTACGTAAATCCCGTATACTGCTTTCACCCCAACGCTCCCCTTATAGAGTTATGAAACTTTTTCTAGGGGGCCCCAACTCTCATAAACTTTTAAAAGGACTCTTTCCGAGTTTAACAGGGGAAACCCCCGCGGGTCTCCTCTCCGAAGTTGCAAGAAACACGGGAGCGGGCGCATACAGCAAAAGTCAGAAGAAAAAGTGGTGTGATATATACGAGCGCCGGGGCCCCGAATTTTTTCTTTCCCTTCTCCCTGGAGGGACAAAAAGGGCCCCCAAAACTTGTTCGTAAAAAAAGGAAACCAATGTTCTTGTATCTGTTTGGGGTTTTTGTTTGCCCCTACAGATGTCCCCCTAAAACAGTTGACAATGTATTTAAAAAAGTACTTTTTTGAAAAATTTTTTTTTTCCCAAATTTGGGTTTTAAAAAAAAATTTTTTTTTTTAAGTTTCCCTATCCACAACCTGGTGGAAAATTCTAGGGTTCTGTTAATTTCTTTCCCCAATGACCATTTTTGGGTTAAATACAAAACCACTTACGTTTCTAGATTCGGGAAATTTTTAAATTTTTTTTTTCTTCCAAAGGGAAAGGAAAACTTTAACTTTGTTTCTAAAAT
>JAODAL010053273.1:0-25413 GCA_025379985.1 Phyllomedusa bahiana | reverse complement strand
TGATTTTTTGGCGAGGGTCAAATGGTGATAGTGAGTGATAGGTCAGAACATCTCCAAAATGGCAAATGTCGTGGAGCCCAAAAATGCATTGGCTTTATAGGGTTTAAAGAGAGCCTGCTATGTATGAGATGCATTGCAGGACACACATGGCTCCTAGTGGAAGTGCTTGCTGTAAGGACTGTGGTGAATGCTTTAATGGGACATTTTAAGACACAGAGGGAGAGGAAGGAATGGGAATATAAGTTAATGCAAAAATTTAAAACTCTGAAAAATGGATTTAATATTCATTCCAGTTTCATGTCACACTATTTTCTAGCTTGTGTATGGAGGAGTGGCTGCCTCCTCGTTGCTTTTTCGCACTCCACCCACCTTCACAGGTTTTTATATCAATGCAGTGTACCTAGTAGCTGGTACCTTCACTCCCTTGAAGTATGGAGGTCTGAACAGGCCCTACAGAGAGGAAACATTAGTGTAGGACCCATCTGCATTTGAGATCCCCATGAAGACTGGGAGGTGGGCTTAAGCAGTTTTGATCAAAAATGTGAACGAAGAACCTCAAAAAATTTTCATATATCCTAAGTAGCAGAAATGCTTTTTCAAAAATTCCTATGTGCCTTTTTTCAAAAAAGTTTTTGGATGTGCAAAACCAAATATTGTTTTCTAACTATGTGTGGACTGTGAGTATTGTAGACGGAACCACAAAGGGGTTCAACGTCCCAATGGGGAGTCAAATCAGTATATTGGTTGACACGTGCCAGAGAGTAAGAATTCACAGCCTGACAATTTCTCAGTCAAATGAGTTCTTCTAAGTTTATTACAAAGACACAAGTTTTTATACTTTGGGCGTAACACATTCCATAAGCAACATGTGACATTACATCCACCCTCTTAATTGGCTCTTCTTATCTACATTTTAAATGACACACCGCACCTTTTGTTTAAGGAAATGAAAACAGTTAAGGCCAGTAGCCATTTTGGCATATCAGGGTGTGTCTGAACACAGACTCCATCTTGTGGGGGAAATAGACATATACAGGCAGCTTTTACGTGCTATAATATAAAGACATGTGAGGTATTATACTGACTAATACATTAAAATGGAGACACAAAAGGATCACACATATATAACCTTTGTTCCTATCCACAACATGAGGGTCACAAATCACCACCTGATAGCAAACAGATAAGAGCAAGAATTACTGATCCCTCCTGTCACGCCTCACAAGTTTCCAGATTGTTTATTTCTTGACCTGTTGTAAATAACTCCTCTACTTATATTGCATTTTGTTATTTTTAAAGATTCTTTGAAGTTCCATGTCTTTTGTGTATAAAAAGTCTGTGAATTTTCAGTTTCTTGTATAACATCATGTCTGAAGAAGGGAGCTAGTACTCTCGAAAGCTCACTATCAAATATACTCAGCTTCTAAAAGGTATCGCCTGATTTCTTCACTCTTCTACTACTTTCTATGGCTAACACGGTACAACATTATACTACTAGTGAACGCTTTCTGGCTTTTTTTGGGGGGTGAGCAGGGAGGGCTCTCATCACACAACATATTCTTATCCAGTCTGGTTTCATATTCTGCCTCCGAGTACAAATGGAAGCTTTGTTCGCCAGCAGCCTCATCCGAGCTCCTCACAAGCCACCAGGGTAAAAGTGTTGATTTGGGGAGAAAATCTGCCAGGATACGTTTGTTATGCTGAAAAATGAAAACTGCAAATTTCCAGCACTAATAGAAAATGTGCTCAAATAACAATAATCTCCGGAGCGGCAGGAACAATAACCGTGCCTTTCTGCAGCGGGGTCCTGCCGGCACGTACTGTGTCATACACTTCATCCCCATGCGCTTGTTCTCTGCCTATACAGATCTGTTGTCTGCAAAGCTACATGAAGAAACGAAATACATTCACCAACAGCGATCCCCGAGCTAATTAAAGGGAACCTCTAAATTTAAACATCTTTTCGGTCCAGCATCCTGTGCAGATTTGTTTCATATTACATCTTTATAGCAGATGTGCTTCGTTTTCCTGCTACAGAGCTTCTGCATGAACATAAAGAATAAAGCTCTGGCTCTCTACAACCAGCGGTGGAGCATAGATGGTTACTGAAGAGACTAATGAGGGCTACTTAAATGTCTATGCATTGACCTCCCTCTGGTTTTGGCTGGTGGCAGGCAAGATGTAATTATCTCTATGACTGTATGAAGGCAAGTTTTGGAGCTCGTTACCAAAAAGGGGACTTCTTAGTAAGTTATATTATAAAATTAAGTTTTAAAGCTAAAAGCAAAGTGATGTTCAAATTTGGAGGTGCACTTTAAATGGAAAGGCATCTTCTTGTCCTCAGGCTGTCCCTGTATGCTATGACCATGTACAGTTGAGTCCTGATCCTTCCCTTCTCTATGAAACAGATCAGGTATATCCCTGAAACTGGCCCTGCTGAGTGGTGGGCACTAAAGTTGCAGTTCCAAGTAGGATCCAACACCTGAGGGTCCATACCTACAATAGCTGTTTGCCAAACGCTCATTCAGCCGACAGCTTGTCCAAAAGCCCTTGCAATGGGTCAATGGGTAGTAAGCCCTACACCTCCACCAAACTAAAGAATTGCTGTGGAATTCCAAAATGCCTAGCCTTTCCTTCCCTCAACCTCATTTGTCAAGGAGAGTCAACCAGTCCTGCCCAAATTGTTAGAATCGGTTGACTTTACTCTTGGGTACGGGAACCCTAAATTGATTGCTTCAGCTTTGTGGCCCTCACGTAATGCCAAAATGCCCATTCAGGGCACCTATAGTATAACCACACAGATGTTTTACCATACCCTAAAAAAGGCTACAAGCCGCATCTTTGCTTCAGATCCATAATGTAATAGATGGACAATTCAATGGTAGAAACTTGGGGCGACAGGTGAGAAAAGAGGCGCCTCCATGCCAGTTTTAAGGTGCATTAAATGAGTGTATAGTGCGCCTGAATGAATGAACCTGTCCAAAACATGGCGTCTGCTATACATTGCATAGTATAATTGATGCGCCTAATCTAGGCAGGGCCGTCTTAACAGCATTATGGGCCCCTGGGCAGAGCTGTGCACTGGGCCCCCCAACCAGGCCACGCAGCAGCTCCTAAGTTATATAAATTGCCGCATGGACAGGCCAGACCACGTAGTAATTTATATAACTTAGGAGCTGCCGCGTGGTCTGGCCTGTGGGCACACATTAAGTCATGTAACTTCTGCTTGTGGTCAGCCATCCTGACCCGTGTCACTGTCCCTCACCCATATGGCCGTGTCACTGACCCCCACCCATATGGCCGTGTCACTGTCCCCCACCCATATGGCCGTGTCACTGTCCCCCACACTTATGACCGTGTCTCTGTCCCCCACCCATTTGGCCTAGTCACTGTCCCACACACATTTGGCTGTGTCACTGTCCCCCACCCATATTGCCGTGTCACTGTCCCCCACTCATATGTCCATGTCACTGTCCCCCACCCATTTGTCCGTGTCAATGTGCCCCACCCATTTGGCCTAGTCACTGTCCCCCACCCATCTGGCCCTGTCACTGTCCCCCACCCATATGGCCGTGTCACTGTCCCCCACTCATATGTCCATGTCACTGTCCCCCACCCATATGGCCGTGTCACTGTCCCCCACCCATATGGCCAAGTCACTGTCCCCCACTCATTTGGCCATGTCACTGTGACATGGCCAAACGAGTGGGGGACAAGACAATTACATGGTCCTATAGAGGGGGGACAGTGACATCAAGATGCCAGGAAAAGCAGGTAGGATAACTCAGGATAGGCTTAGATACCCAACGCCAGCAGGTGGGATAACACAGGATAGGCTTAGATAAACAGCGCCAGCAGGTAGTATAACACAGGATAGGCTTAGATACACAGCGCCAGCAGGTAGGATAACACAGGATAGGCTTAGATACACAGCGCCAGCAGGTAGGATAACACAGGATAGGCTTAGATACCCAACGCCAGCAGGTAGGATAACACAGGATAGGCTTAGATACCCAACGCCAGCAGGTAGGATAACACAGGATAGGCTTAGATACCCAGCGCCAGCAGGTGGGATAACACAGGATAGGCTTAGATACCCAACGCCAGCAGGTGGGATAACACAGGATAGGCTTAGATACACAGCGCCAGCAGGTAGAATAACACAGGATAGGCTTAGATACACAGCGCCAGCAGGTTGGATAAGACCGGATAGGCTTAGATACCCAACGCCAGCAGGTAGGATAAAACAGGATAGGCTTAGATACCCAACGCCAGCAGGTAGGATAACACCGGCTAGGCTTATATACCCAGCGCCAGCAGGTAGGATAACACAGGATAGGCTTAGATACCCAACGCCAGCAGGTGGGATAACACAGGATAGGCTTAGATAAACAGCGCCAGCAGGTAGAATAACACAGGATAGGCTTAGATACACAGCGCCAGCAGGTAGGATAACACAGGATAGGCTTAGATACCCAACGCCAGCAGGTAGGATAACACAGGATAGGCTTAGATACCCAACGCCAGCAGGTAGGATAACACAGGATAGGCTTAGATACACAGCGCCAGCAGGTGGGATAACACCGGATAGGCTTAGATGCACAACGCCAGCAGGTGGATAACACAGGATAGGCTTAGATACACACGCCAGCAGTTAGAAATAACACAGGATAGGCTTTGATACACAGCGCCAGCTGGAAGGATAACACAGGATAGGCTTAGATACACAGCGCCAGCAGGTAGGATAACACAGGATAGGCTTAGATACCCAACGCCAGCAGGTGGGATAACACAGGATAGGCTTAGATACACAGCGCCAGCAGGTAGGATAACACAGGATAGGCTTAGATACACAGCCCAGCAGATAGGATAACACAGGATAGGCTTAGATAAACAGCGCCAGCAGGTAGGATAACACAGGATAGGCTTAGATACACAGCGCCAGCAGGTAGGATAACACAGGATAGGCTTAGATACCCAACGCCAGCAGGTGGGATAACACAGGATAGGCTTAGATACACAGCGCCAGCAGGTAGGATAACACAGGATAGGCTTAGATACACAGCGCCAGCAGGTAGGATAACACAGGATAGGATTCCTAACACCCTACGTGTCTCACCCCTCCCCCCAGCACATGTATTCAGCCCCACCCAGCACATGTATTAACCCCCCCCAGCACAATGTATTCAACCCCCCAGCACATGTATTAACGCCCCCCAGCACAATGTATTCAACCCCCCCAGCACAATGTATTCAGCCCCCCCCCAGCACAATGTATTCAGCCCCCCCCCGCACAATGTATCCAGCCCCCCCCCCGCACAATGTATCCATCCCCCCCCCCCCCAGAACAATGTATCCAGCCCCCCCCTCCCCCCCAGGCACAATGTATCCAGCCCCCCCTCCCCCCAGGCACAATGTATCCAGCCCCCCTCCCCCCAGAACAATGTATCCAGCCCCCCCCCCCCAGGCACAATGTATTCAGCCCCCCCCCCCAGAACAATGTATTCAGCCCCCCCCAGCCCTCCCCACCAGCACAATGTATCCAGCCCCCCTCCCCCCCGGCACAATGTATACAGCCCCCCCCCCAGAACAATGTATTCAGCCCCCCCCCCCCCCTCCCCCAGCACAATGTATCCAGCCCCCCTCCCCCCAGCACAATGTATCCAGCCCCCCTCCCCCCAGCACAATGTATTCAGCCCCCCCCCCCCAGCACAATGTATCCAGCCCCCCTCCCCCCCAGGCACAATGTATCCAGCCCCCCTCCCCCCCAGCACAATGTATAAAGCCCCCCCCAGAACAATGTATTCAGCCCCGCCCCAGCCCTCCCCACCAGCACAATGTATCCAGCCCCCCTCCCCCCAGCACAATGTACCCAGCCCAATGTATCCAGCCTCCCTCCCCCCAGCCCAATGTATCCAGCCCCCCTCCCCCCAGGCACAATGTATACAGCCCCCCCCCCCCAGAACAATGTATTCAGCCCCCCCCTCCCCCAGCACAATGTATCCAGCCCCCCTCCCCCCAGCACAATGTATCCAGCCCCCCTCCCCCCAGGCACAATGTATCCAGCCCCCCTCCCCCAGCACAATGTATTCAGCCCACCCACTTACCTGTATCCTGAAGTCTTCCTCTCTTCCTGCCGTCCTGTGCAGGGGAGGAGAGTGGGCGGGGCATCCCGGCTGCTGCTCTCAGCTTCCTTCAGCTGCGCTGTGCTGGGCAGAGAGGGCGGAGCTGCGCTGCTCCGCTCCTCTCTCAGTAGCCGCTGCCACCAATGTAAGGACAGATACCGGCGCCGCAGACCGCAACCCCCCCCCCCCCCCCCTCCGCCTCCGCCGGCCCTCCGGGGGGGGGTGGGGGGGGGGGCGGGGGGGACGGCTCCTGGTCACATAGGAAGAAAAAAAAAAAAAAAAAAAAACCTCCTGCCGTGCCGCCCTAGGCACCTAAGCAATTGCCGCGCCAGTTTTTTACTGTTCAAAGCGCAGGGTGGGGCGGCGCCTCTGTGAAGAAAGGCAGCGCCGCCCCAGCCTGCGCTGTGAACTGTAAAGCGCAGGAGCGGCATAGCGAGGGCCCGCCCTGCTCTCTGACCACCGCCGCCCGCACCGCCCTGCCTTTCGCAGCCTGGGACAAGTAACTAAGCGCAGGCAGGGCGGAAAGAGCTGTGTCTGAGCTCCGCGGGCGGCGGTGGAGTGAATCCAAATTGGCCGGGCAGGCAGCCGCCCGGGCCCTCAGGGGCCCCCCTGGGCCCGCGGGCCCCCGGGCACTGGCCTACCTGGCCCAATGGGAAAAGACGGCCCTGAATCTAGGCGCATAGCATAACCTAGGCGCATAGCATATCATTTCTACTTTAGGAGCATACAAATGTGTCATGTCTGGCGTATAATGCACCTAGTTTTGGTGTACGACAGTTCATTTATACAGAGAATAGGGCATCACCAGTTTTTTTTGGTGCAAAATACATCAAAAAATGGCGCAGCCCTAATGGGACATGTCGCCCTTGGTGATTGGACTTTATAATCCAGATGTTGTCCACACTATGCAATCATCTCTGTTAATTTATTGGCATCGTTGACCTTGTTTATACAGTCCAATAATGTACATTCAGTATTTTACTGACTGGAGTCCATATCAGCTATGCCAGCATGTATTTTTTGGAAAGTGCGGTATCGGGTTTTTGAGAACCACGACCTAAAAGGGGTTTTACCCCAAAGGCATTTCATGCCTGGTTTGTCCTGCTTCAGCTTTCAGTGTGTTCAAAAGGGGGCGTGTATGATTTGTTTGAACTGCATATCATGTGACCCAGCAGGCTTGACATCACCATGCCTTTCCCCACAGTGTGCTCACTCTAGTCAAACAAAGGTCTGTTTATGTAAAGAGCTGTGAGTAGCTACAATGTAGCTGAGTGGTTAGCACTTCTGTCTTTTAGCATAGGGGTCCTAGGTTCAAATCCCTTCAGAAACCAAACATTTTTTTTCTCAATGCACATACGTTATTGAGGTTTCTTTTTTCTCTTTATTCTTTTGCACTGTTTGACTAATTACTAAGGAGTACAGAGGACAAGAGTAGAATGACAGCACCGGGGGTTGAACACTCACTCAGCAGTGAGTGTGTGTGATTACTAGGCAGGGAATAGACTAACAGTAGCTGCCTGAGTGGAGAGGTGGTGTCTGAGCATGTGCGGCCAGGACGGAGGAGCTCTGGTCACTGGTCGTATCCCCTGGAGACGAGCTGTACACTATGGATCACTAAGGGAGCAGCTAAAACAAAAACGCTACAGAATTTTTATTTTTTTTCAGTATTCAAAAAACAAGCTTTATTGGCAACAGAGACAGATATTATCCAAATCAGTCTATGATCATAGGAACAATGGAACATTGAGTGGTATTATACCGATAGATCAGATTAAAGCATATTATAGTGTTCTTGTAAACATAAAATGAGCAACCACACCTGTTATGTGAGCTTCCATAAGAGAGGAAGAGCATCAAACAAGCAGTCCAGTTTCACACGGGGCCGCTACAGAATTTTTAATAATGATGAATGGTGAAAATGTTTATTATTTAAAGGGGGTGTCTCACTACATTGATTCATCTTCCCTCAGTCCTGTTTTCTTGGTTTCATTTTAAATTCAGGGGCGTGTTTACTGCCTTCTACTAGGCTGCAGCAGAAGCCAGGTCTGTAGCTATAGCAACCACTGCTGGCAGCCTATCAGGAGAGAACAAACAGGTCTGTAGCTATAGCAACCTGAGGAGCTGATGCAACCCATACAAGAGGGGATATCTCAGAATAGGTAGGATACTGTTAATGGACACATATTGCAAAGTGACTCTGCACCCCCTAGAGTACACCCCTGGCGTGTCTCATGTTGGTTGCAAGATCTTTAACATAAAAAGCAATCCTTGTAGTGAGACAACCCCTTTAATTTGCAAGCTTCTCACATCAATTTAACTTCATGGTAAAACCCCTTTAAGAAGGAAATCAAACTAATGCTGTATAGAGTCGTGTGTGTCACGACTCTACTGTACGCCGACAAGACCTGGGTTACCTACCGTTACTATCTGAAGACCCTTGAGAGATTTCATTAACACTACCTGTGGAAGATTCTACGTATCAGCTGGGAGGATTTCCACACCATTTCTGGCAACCTTATTTAGGCAAAGAAAACTAATCTCAAAATCATGATCCAAATGCCCAACACCCACCTCCTTAGACAAGTTCCCTACTCGCAACGGAGTCAAAGCCAGAGGAAACGATCCAGAGACACCATCAAGTCCTAGCTTACAAAGAACAAATTGACTTCGCTAACTGGGAAAGTGGCCCCATAGGGTCCCACAAGCAACTGTGAATTTTAAGATCAACCACCTGAGGTAGACCAAAAACAACGACGAAAGGAGAAAGAGAAGAACCCAGACTTGTGAAAGCAACTCCCAAACTGGACCTCGTCCCAAGTGTCCGCAGATCTGTGGCTGGAGGACTGGACTCCTCAGCCGTCTAAGAACACATAAGTCATCTCGATGGGCGTCGTTCTCATTTCGAGAGACCGGTGATGATGTTGTGCTGATTATTACAGAACCTGGACTGAGAACAGCACGATGGCCATGGTTAGTGTGAAGGGCCGGTTGTCACACAGGTCAGTGATCCCATCTGGAACAGCTGCTGGGGGCCGGACAGCAGATCCCCCACGGTGCGGCTCAGTCACGTCATTGCATTTGGATGGACGTACTTGTTTATCAATCTGTAGACACCAGATGATCAGTCAAGAGAGTTATCGCCTCGGGGTGAAGTCCAGATTTATAAAATGTGTAAACAGTCCCGTGAAGAAACAGGAGATGCGGGCAACGCTTGCTTACATCATGTCAATAGTTCACTGACTCCTAATGTAATGAGGTACGATGAGGGGCTTTACTATAAAAGGCTGTGCCCCATGGTAAACTTCTGAATGAGCACCTCCTGCTTGAGCGTGAATATTTACCAGTCGCATTCCAAAAAATACAATAAGGCCACCATGTAGGCTCTTACCATTACAAGTTTATCACAAGGCATTATGGGAAAGGAGCTGAGAAGCTCAAGCGCCCTCTATTGGTTGTAACAAATCCTCAATTTGCTTCCGACTCATTGAAATTTTGAAAGCAAAAGGGATGTTAGCCAAGCGAGTATCACTCATCTGCATATAGCTGTTTCAGGGTTTTGCCTCTCATCAGTGCTTGGCTAATATCCCTTTTACTTTCCAAAGATTCAGTGAGTCGAAGCAAATTGAGGATTTGTTACATCCAATAGAGGGCGCTTCTCAGCTCCTTTCCCATAATGCCTTGTGATATGCAGATGCTTAGTGGAGGGCAAAAAGGCCATTTCAAAGCTCCACACACCTATATGGTGCTCTCACCAAGAGAGATTCCCCTTTCATTACAAGTTTATGAACCACGTAACCAACAGTTAAGCGGGGTGTTCCCATCTCACACTTTGATGGCAAATCGATAGGATATGGCATTGATGTATGACAGATGAGGGTCCCACCTTTGGGACCTGCACCTTACTTGAGAACGAGCCCAGAAAGTCTCTGTTCAGAATAGAGAGTCCATCACACTTGCACACAACTCTCCATTCTGTTTCATGGGAGTTGTGATTACAGCCAAACAGAATGGAGAGTCATGAGCAAGTGCAACTGTTTCAGAGATAGGTGCGGGTCCCAAAGGCGGGACCCACATGTGTCACACAGTAATGCCACATCCTATTGATATGCCATCAAAGTGTGAGATGGGAAAACCCTTCAAGCACCGATCTAATATATACATGCCTTAGTGTGTCCCAGAGGCATAACTTGAAGCTCTTGGACCCCAGTGCAAGAAGTGAAATTGGGCCCCTAGCTACCATGTGTTATGTATAATACTGGTGTCTTACTATGTGGCAGAAGGGCTTAAGGTCCCCCTCAGGCTGCAGGGCCCGGTAGCGACTGCTACCTCTGTACCCCTTAGAGCTACACCCCTGGTGTGTCCTGTGTTGGTTGGTAACCAAAATACTGTCACCCTGTGGTTAGATGACCGCATGACACGCTAAGGCATCTATATCTATAGGTCAATGAAGGGGAATTTCAGT
Source organism: Phyllomedusa bahiana (assembly GCA_025379985.1). NCBI lineage: Eukaryota > Metazoa > Chordata > Amphibia > Anura > Hylidae > Phyllomedusa > Phyllomedusa bahiana. Next base: position 14,826 of record JAODAL010053273.1, on the reverse strand, counting down.
TGTTTAGACTGTAGAGTACAGCATGGCCCGCATTCATCAGCCAGGGCATTGGGATTGAGTGACAATGATGCTGCACCAGCAACTCTTCAGTGAAGCAGAAAGTGGCTCCTGCAACACTCAGTGCCCACATCAAAGTGCTGTACAGGAAGGTACAGCCTGATGTGGGTAGTGCCAAGCAGGATGATGGAGGAAAGGAAGCCGTCTCATTCAAACTCACTCGTCTGTGCCCTGCACTCACCAGTGTAGTGAATGGATATCATAGCTTTTTTTTCTTTTTGTGTACATAACCATGAGAACTCATTTTTGCTGGATAAGATGTACTTTTTTTTTATTGGTACCATTGACCGTATCATATAATGTACTGGAGAATCCAAAAAATAATGCTTTGTGGGAGAGAAAGTGAAATACACAATTGCGCTATTTGTATGGGGCTTTCATTTTTAAGAAGGTCACTGTGTGGTATATATGAGATGGTATCTGTATTCTGCAGTTCAGTACCATTCCGATTATGTCAAAATTGTAGTTATTGTTATGTTTTAGTAGTTAAAAAAACCAACTTGTTAAAACAATTTAAAACTTGCTTTGCAGCGCCATTTTCTGGGACTAAATTTTTATTTTTTTTTCCATCTTTAGACCTAAGTAAGGGCTGTTTTTTTGCGGGCTAAAGTGTAGTTTTTATTGGTATCCTTTTGGGATGCATGTTTTATCCCAATGTTGGTGTTGGGTGTTTTTTTTTGTTGCAGTGTTCACTGTGCTGGATAAATTAGTTATTTGAATAGATTGGACTGCAGTAATATCATATAACTTTGCAGTTTTTTTTTCTTTTACTTGTAAAATGGCAAAAGAGGGAACTTTTACTATTTCTTGTAGTTTTGTAAGAAAAAAAAAAAAAATCGCTCCAAAGTAGTTACAGTATATTATGAAAAATGCTGATTATTATAAGGGACGTGTCGGAAGCTTTGTGACCATGAGTTTGCTGGGGGGGCAGATTGGGTTAGAACAAGTACAACCTGTGTACAGCGCTGCGGAATATGTCGGTGTTATAGAAACAGCAATAAATACAAAAAGCAACAGACGGTCAGCCAGTGTGACTGATTGTTAGATCAGCGAGGTGGATCAGATAGAGCTAAAGAAAATGAGAAAAAATATTAATTGAGCCTATCTCAAAGTAGCCAGCGCAGAGAGTGACAGATAATTTCCTGCCTGACATTCAGTAAGTGCTGCAGCGATGAGTACAGAGGATTGAGAGGACAGAGCGCGGCCGCCGCATCCGCTGATCAGTATCTGCGGGTCTATTATCTGTCTGCCATACAGTGGATAATATGCATCCTTAATAATGAAAACCTTCAGGTGACCAGCGATAGCCACTGTAATAAAAGAGGAGATCAGTTTCACTGGTCACCGCAAACATGGTGATTTGGGACATAGAGGGGCGTCCTGAGCAGAGGTCTCCCTCAATGATCTCAGTATGCCCAGACATACATAGGGACAAGGGCTGCCATTGTATTACAATTCCCTGGAAGGGAATCTGTCACCCATATATTGTTTTCTTATTATAACAAGATACTGATCCATATTCTATTCTTCGTAGTAGCTTTACTTTCCTGATTGTAGATTTTTTTCTATTTATGTTCTCTGTATATGATTGTGGAGGCAGCCATCTTGCCTGTACTGCTTTTGGCAGCATTTAGAGAAATGCTTTACAGCAGCGTCATGCACATAGGAGCCTGTGAACAGGAGCAGACCCATTGGCTTCTATAGGAGAGTTTTCTGGGCATGCTCTGTGACCTGGGAAGAAATCAGTGTGCAGGGAGGGGGAGCTGTGACCTCTCTTATTGTGATTGGTGGATCCTGTGTTATCTATACACATTGGTGTCACCTTTCAGTGTAACCCTGCTTGTACTGATAGTGGTAGAAGAGTGAAGAAATCAGGCGATACCTTTTAGAGGCTAACTGAGTATATTTGATGGTGAGCTTTCGAGAGAACTAGCTCCCTTCTTCAGACATGATGATAACTGATTAAAATTTTTCTCTACAGAGCAGAAAGTGTTAGGCTATTATTAGGCCTAGTGGCCAAAGTGAAAACTGCAGATTTAATGATTTTTTTATTTATTTTTTTTAAATATTGATATGGAAAAAAACATAACCAAAAATTCTTTAAAAAATGTGTTTAACGTAAAAACATGAGTTAGACACAAGATCATTTTCTGATGACACATTCCCCTTAAAGGAGTGCTCCCACAAAGGCTCATCACTACGTCCTGTCCTGCATTACATATAGTACATTGCAGGGCCGGGACAAGGCATTTTGGTGCCCTAGGCAAGTAAGCCAATGGGCGCCCCCCCCCCCCCCCCAAAAAAAATCCCAACCCTAACCTAACGCACACTGCCTGCATCCCCCCTGCCCCAACTAGGCAGAATGGGGGGAAAAAAACACAATTTCAACACACAAGAGTGGGGTTAGTAGGGTATCTTAGATTGTATTTATATAAAATAATATATTGTGAATGAAAACCCCATACAAATAGCTATAAAGACAGTTTTCTATAGATGACGTCTCTGGATAATGGTGATACAGTCACCACATAATATCGCTGTACAAGCAGCAAATAGGGGGCTCTCACTACAACCCCCCCCCTCTGTCTCATTACAGCCCCCCTCCTCACTACAGCCCCCCCTCTCACAGTACCCCTGAGTGCTGCCTTTCCCTCAGTGCAGCCTCCCCCCCATTACAGCCCCCTCACCCGTGCAGCCTCCCCCCCCAGTCCAGCCCCCTCAACAGTGCAGCCTCCCCCCCATTACAGCCCCCTCAACAGTGCAGCCTCCCCCTCAGTACAGACCCCTCAACAGTGCAGCCTCCCACTCAGTACAGATCCCTCAACAGTGCAGCCTCCCTCTCATTACAGATCCTCCAACAGTGCAGCCTCCACTTCAGTACAGAGCCCTCAACAGTGCAGCCTCCCCCTCAGTACAGACCCCTCAACAGTGCAGCCTCCCCCTCAGTACAGACCCCTCAACAGTGCAGCCTCCACTTCAGTACAGACCCCTCAACAGTGCAGCCTCCCCCCTCAGTACAGACCCCTCACCCGTGCAGCCTCCCCCCTCAGTACAGACCCCTCAACAGTGCAGCCTCCCCCTCAGTACAGACCCCTCAACAGTGCAGCCTCCACTTCAGTACAGACCCCTCAACAGTGCAGCCGCCCCCACAGTACAGACCCCGCAACAGTGCAGCCTTCCCCTCAGTACAGACAGCTTCCCCCTCAGGACGTGCAGCCCCCCTCAGTGCAGCCTCCCCCCTCAGTGGTCTAGCCTCCCCCCTCAGTGCAGCCTCCCCCCTCAGTGCAGCCTCCCCCTCAGTGCAGCCCCCCCCCCTCAGTGCAGCCTCCCCTCAGTGCAGCCTCCCCCCTCAGTGCAGCCTCCCCCCTCAGTGCAGCCTCCCCCCTCAGTGCAGCCTCCCCCCTCAGTGCAGCCTCCCCCCTCAGTGCAGCCTCCTCCTCAGTGCAGCCTCCTCCTCAGTGCAGCCTCCCCCTCAGTGCAGCCTCCTCCTCAGTACAGCCTCCCCCCTCAGTGCAGCCTCCTCTTCAGTGCAGCATCCCCCCCTCAGTGCAGCCTCCCCCTCAGTACAGCCTCCCCTCAGTGCAGCCTCCTATAGCTCTAATTCCCCCCACACCACTCACCTCTCCAGTCAGCACTTGCAGATCCAGAGCTCCGCTGTGGACAGGGGGGTGAAGCTCCGCCCACGCTTCCCAGCATACACTGGGCACTCATGTCACAGGAAGTTGTCACAGGAAGCAGACATGTTGGGAGAGATGAATTGTAACCTCTCCTGACATGTCTCTCTATTCACTGCCACCAATGTAAGGCTTCCCCTGCCATCTCCACCCTCCGACGCCCTCCCCCGCGCCCGGAGGAAGGAGGGGGCGGAGGGAATCCACTTAGCTGCCGGCTGTATAGCGACAGCCAGCATTGCTGCATTGTATGGAGCTGGCTCCGCTACTGAGCCGGCTCCATGCCTGCGCCCCCTAGTGGCAGGCAGAGGGAGTCGCCCTAGGCGACGGCCTCTGTTCGCCTACCCATCGTCCCGCCCCTGGTACATTGATTTGATGGGGTACCGTGCAATGCTTCTTTTCTCATGTAGTGGCGCTGAAGGGAAATTGAAGACTTATGGCCCGATTGTCCCATGATGTGTTTTAGTAAATATGTGTATTTAACATTGAATACCTCTGGAGCATTTTTTGTGTCGAGACATTCCCTCTATTAGACCATGTCTACACAGCACCGGTTTCTGGTCAGATTTTCAGCAGATTCTAAATACTGAATCTGACTGTAACCAGTGCCCCATAGACTGCAATAGAAAATCCCCGCTGTAGTCTACACAGCACAGCTTTTCTACTGTCGGATTTCTAAACTGCCGACGGAAGATAGAACATTTTGCGGTGGATCCCTGTATCGTCATTGTACTGGGCCGGTGGGAAATCCAAAATCCGACTGTGTCTTTTTGCGCAAAACCGCGGCCAAAACCATAGTACGACAACATTAAAATACCGTCGGATTTTTGCTGGTATTTTAACATCAGCTGTATAGACATAGCCTTGCTCTTCATGGATATTAATTTATTGAATAAGAGCCGGGTGTAGTTAGCCTCAATTCACATGTAGCTCACAGGAGCCTTGCAATGTGAAAGGGATTTGAGCCAAACCAGTTAAGCATAACAACAGACATCTCTTTAGCCCTCATAAGTACAGCCTAGAACTTATTGGTTGGCTGGGTGAGAGGCGAGAGTGGCTTAGAAGGGGGGGAAATTTGTTCTTGGGGAGAGCCACCAATAAATTGGTTGGTGTGAGGATTTATGTGGATACCAGCACCTACCGTGTTTCCCCGATAGTAAGACAGCGTCTTACATTCTTTTTACCCCCAAAAGTCCCACTATGTCTTACTTTCCGGGTATGTCTTATATAGGGCAGGTATAGGGCCAGCTGTAGACAGGTATAGGGCCAGCTGTAGGCCAGGTATAGGGCCAGCTGTAGGCCGGGTATAGGGCCCGCTGTAGACAGCTATAGGGCCAGCTGAAGACAGGTATAGGGCCAGCTGTAGACAGGTATAGGGCCAGCTGTAGGCCAGGTATAGGGCCAGCTGTAGACAGGTATAGGGCCAGCTGTAGACAGGTATAGGGCCAGCTGTAGGCAGGTATAGGGCCAGCTGTAGGCAGGTATAGGGCCAGCTGTAGGCAGGTATAGGGCCAGCTGTAGGCAGAAAAACACTTACCTGGCTCCCCGCTGCTCCGTCTCCCGCGCCGCGCCGCCTCCTCGCTGCTCCGGCCTCCCGCGCGCTCATCCCGGCACAGGCAGTGACGTCATCAGGCCGCGCTACGTCTTACTTTCGGGGTACGTCTTACATTAGGCGACCTCCCTAAGACACCGCTACATCTTACTATCGGGGGTGTCTTACTATCGGGGAAACAGGGTATTAGACATTTACGGCATATCCTATCTATATTCTATAAATGCCTGAGATGGGAGAACCCCTTTAATGCTCAGATACTACTGATAATTGTGAGCACATAGGGCCCGGTGTATGTCTAATATTCCTCCAATTAGGCACTGATTGACCCTTTAGACCAGTATTTCGCAACTCCAGTCCTCAAGTCCCACCAACAGGTCATGTTTTCAGGATCTCCCACTGAATGCACTGACAATAATTATACCACCTGTGCAATACTGAGGAAATCCTGAAAACTTGAGCTGTTGGTGGGTCCTGAGGATTGGAGTAGAGAAACACTGCATTAGACTCTGGCTTGGCTCCATGGTAGCAGGGAATTGCATATAGAACCCTATAGTGACCCAATATTTCCACACGTTTGCACATGACGTCTGTACAGCTACTGCCATGGACTACAGATATGAGCGGTCTCCGCTATGGGATCCTTAGGGACTGAATTTCAATAGAGCTTTAATTTTAGCAGTGACCTGCACTCCTCTGCCGGATTTGTAGGGCAGCGGAGGGTCATAAAGGAAGCGACTCTCATAACAGACGCTTTAGGAGGAATTGCTGTATGTGCAAGTCTCTGATTTTTTACATGTTAATAACAACCTCTCCTGTGTCCTGCCGTTTCTGTTTTGCAGCTACTTGTATGCTGAAGCCTCTTCTCGTCTGCACTGGGTCATTCCTCTGTTACTTTTCCTGGAAACCAGTTTCTCCCATTCCCTTTGTTATTATTTCTTGTTCTGACCAATTAGAGCTGAAAGTGTAGAGGCGTCAGACAGTGGATGAGAACGCTGAAGGCGAATGGTAACTCCCAGTTGGGTATTAATTCATACATTTCCAGGAGGAATAACAGAGGAATGTCCAGATCTGTGGGAAATACAAGTAAATTACAATAATATCAATATTTAATCCAGAATCAATGAGATTTGATAGATATTCTGGATTATTGGGTGCTGGATGAAACTACTAAACTGTAATGCGAGTGGGCCTTATGTATGAAAGCTGTCTAGCAGTACGACTGTCTTTGTTGCTCATAGCAACAATCAGAGCTCATAGCAACAAATCAGAGCTCATAGCAGCCAATCAGAGCTCAGCTTTCATTCCATATAGTGCTCTAGAAATATAAAAGCTGACTTCTGATTGGTTGCTATGAGCTCTGATTGGTCGCTATGGGCTCTGATTGGTTGCTATGGGCTCTAATTGGATGCGATGAGCTCTGATTGGTTGCTATGAGCTCTGATCGGTCGCTATGAGCTGTGATTGGTTGATATGGGTCTTGTTGATATGAGCTCTGATTGGTCGCTATGGGCTCTGATTGGTTACTATAAGCTCTGGTTTCTATGAGCTCTGATTGGTTGCTATGGGCTCTGTTTGATCGTTATGAACTCTGATTGGTTGCTATGGACTCTGGTCGCTATGAGCTTTGATTAGTTGCTATGGGCTATGATTGCTGCTATGAGCTCTAACTGGATGCGATGAGCTCTGATCGGTTTCTAAGAGTTCTGATCGGTCGCTATGAGCTGTGATTGGTTGCTATGAGCTCTGATTGGTCGCTATGGGCTCTGATTGGTTACTATAAGCTCTAATTGGTTGCTATGGGCTCTGATTGGTCGCTATGGACTCTGATCATTATGAGCTCTGATTGGTCGCTATGGGCAACAGAGACCGTCTCACTGCTAGACAGTTTTCATACATAAGGCTTTATCTGTGGACGTACGTTGTCAGTCGAGCCATGTAGGTTGTAAATCAGACAGGAAGCAGCTGTTCCTCCGTCACCGTCATGGGGCGTTATCGTGGTGCTGCAGAGAATGTGTGGTATATATGGCTGTACATTGCTGTCACAGTTTTAGAGTGTGACACGGTTATATATAGCGCGTTATAAACAGTCAGGACATTTCTACGGGACTGAATAATATGTAGGTTTCAGTGATGGAAAGCGTCGTCTCTACCTCCAGATACGTCCAAGAAATGCAAGACTATGATGAGAGCTTGCATATTTTTAACCCCTCCCTGGCAATGGTGTTGTTATTTGTCATCCCCACCTTCTAAGAGCTACATACAATGCGATTTTCTGGGGGATTTTTTTAGACTGTCTCTCACAGTTGAAGTGAACTTACAATAAAGATTACAGACCTCTCCATTCTTTGTTAGTGGGAAAATGTGCAAATTCAACAGTGCATCAAATACTTATTTTCTCCACTGTATAACACAGATTTTTTTCCATTGACATAACCATGCGAGGGCTTGCTTGTTGCGGGTCGCTGTGCAGTATAAGTCACATGTTATGTTTCTCTAGTACCAGGATCATTCCACCAATACTACCTTTATATAGTTTTTGTTATAGATCTGACTTTCAAGGACATGAATGACAATGATCCCAAGCACACCACCAGGGCAATGAAGGAGTGGCTTCTTAAGAAGCATTTCAAGGTCCTGGAGTGGCCTAGCCAGTCTCCAGCTCTCAACCCCATAGAAAACCTTTGGAGAGAATTGAAAGTCCGTGTTACCCAGCGACAGCCCCAAAACATCACTGCTCTAGAGGAGATCTGCCTGGAGGAATAGGCCAACATACCAACAACAGTGTATGCCAACCTTGTGAAGACTTACAGAAAACGTTTGACCTCTGTCAATGCCACAAAGGATATTTAACAAAATATTGAGATGAACTTTTGTTATTGACCAAATACTTATTTTCCAACATAATTTACAAATAAATTCTTTCCAAATCAGACAATGGGATTTTCTGATTTGTTTTCTAATTTTTCTCTCATTAGGTCACCTATGATTCTCATCGTTTACGTAGGAGAACTGGCGAAAATACTTTTTTCCCCACTGTAGTACCTGGTGGGTACTAAATGCTATGTATATTATGTTTTATTGCTCAGACCTACAATAACTCCGCAAATAGTGTTGATGCAAAAAGAAAAAAAAAAAATCTACGGTCTTGTGAATACAGCTCTTTCACATTACGTACTCTTCACCTCTTCATCTAACCCAGGCATCCTCAAACTGCGGCCCTCCAGCTGTTGGGAAACTACAACTCCCATCATTCCCACCGTTATAGATTATATAAATGCATGATGGGAGTTGTAGTTTCCCAACAGCTGGAGGGCCGCAGTTTGAGGATGCCTGATCTAACCTATTAATGATAGAATTGGCAGAGGGAGTAGAGTAAGGCCCCATTCACATTTGTGCTGTTGGGTTGGTTCACACTACGATAATGCATTCGCTGCAGGTATCCGTTAATATACTGTGAAAAAGGTACCGCGATGCAGCGGCCTTATAGAGGATAACAGATTAGTCATAGCCCAGCGTGGGTTACGGTTGCTCTACAGGCAATCCACCGTTCCGACTTACATCTGTCCCCTAGTTACAAATGGAGACTTATGGGGAATGCTGGCACTTGTAGTTCCATGTTCCACAGCAGATAGTAGCTGTGGAACAGCAAGTGCCAGCATGCTATAGCAGCACATGAGGTGAAAATGAGGTGAAATCTTCTTAACAGGGGCACAGACGGCAAAACAAATGTAAAAACCCTTCCCTGCATTATCCAAAACAAAAAAAAAACCTTTGGTGCTGGAGTTACATTTAATAAATATACCTGTTCCGACCTGCATACAAATTCAACTTAAGAATAAAACTATAGTCCTTGTCCCGTTCGTAACCCGGGGACTGCTTATATTTTCTGACGGCGAACACACTTTCTGCTGGACTCATTAGCGTAGTTAGTTACACTATTTAGCCCCATAAAATAAGTGCATGCGCCGGGAAATAAAGCAATTGTAGCCAATGCTGGGCTAGGTCTGCTCTATGATCCTTTATGGGCTGCTATGACTGCGTTGTGGTATCCGCTGGGGTACCTTAATTCCCGGTACCCTAACGGATAGCTGCAATGTATGCATTATCGTAGTGTGAACCTAACCTAATTTATGTTTTCCTCTTTCACTATAGGAACTGAAAATAATCACAGTGCCAGATCAGTTACATGATGGACACCAGTGGTGCTCGATTGATCTGACTGACTTTGATGTGTCATGTCATGTTTCTGTCATGGCGTGAGTCATCTTAATAGAAAAAACAGTGCATCGTGCTGTGCTATCTGGTCACAGAATCTGTGATAGAGGCTCCTAATGGAGACTTCAGCATAGGTGTGAATTGAGGGTAACCTTGACATAACTCTTCCCATGGAGGCAAGTATGATGTTTTACGGTTCCAGTTTACATTCGCTTCTATGGGACATTCTTGTTGCCCAACAGTACTTCCAAGTAAACTCTCCAGAGCATTATAAGTTACTGCATAAATGGAAAAGCTAAGGATAGACCATCTAAGAATAACGTGACTTTAAGGAGTCCCTATTTATAAAGTGCCTGGACGAATTATTATAGGAACAGTCCTGACCAAACTGCAGCACTCCGACTGCTGATTACACAAGTGTTTCCTGCCCTCTTCAACACTTAACAGTCTCTTGTCTGATGAAGGAGCTATCATAGTCCTGAAACGTATTACTTCGGGTCTTATGCAATAAAGGATTACATTGTCTGGACACATTGCACTGTACAGTAGACCTCATACTTTATTCACCATTCATAAGAGCTCAGCTTCCACTTCTTTCCTCCATTCAACATCTGTAGAAACCGTCTGACTTCTGTGATATATAGGGTTAGATGATAGAGAGGAGCTGAGCTCTGTGATATAAGGTTATATGATAGAGGAGAGAAGCTGAGCTCTGTGATATATAGAGTTATATGATAGAGGGAGAGGAGGTGAGCTCTGTGATATATAGGGTTATATGATAGAGGAGAGAAGCTGAGCTCTGTGATATATAGTTATATGATAGAGGAGAGAGCTGAGCTCTGTGATATATAGGGTTATATGATAGAGGGAGAGAAGCTGAGCTCTGTGATATATAGAGCTATATGAGAGTGAGAGGAGGTGAGCTCTGTGATATATAGGGTTAGATGATAGAGAGGAGCTGAGCTCTGTGATATATAGGGTTATATGATGGAGGGAAAGGAGCAGAGCTCTGTGATATATAGGGTTATATGATAGAGGAGATAAACTGAGCTCTGTGAGATATAGGGTTATATGATAGAGGAGATAAACTGAGCTCTGTGATATATAGGGTTATATGAAGAGGGAGAGAGTTGAGTTCTGTGATATATAGGGTTATAAGATAGAGAAGTTGAGCTCTGTGATATATAGGGTTATATGATAGAGGGAGAGGAGCTGAGCTCTGTGATATATAGGGTTATATGATAGAGGAGAGAAGCTGAGCTCTGTGATATATAGGGTTATATGATAGAGGAGAGGAGCTGAGCTCTGTGATATATAGGTTTATATGATCCGTCTCTATGTAACCCTGCCCTAAAGTATAAAACAATAAAAATTATTTAAAGTTCGTTTATTGTATATATTTACACTTAAAACACACAATTTCATGCAAATAGTAAATTCCACACTGTACAAAATATCAGTTAATAGAAGATATAAAATACATTTCCATTGGTTTTCAAGACACAATAAATAATTACTATCAAATATTTTAAGTTTTATGTAAAAGCCCTTATTTGGCCTCATTCACACTATGGGTTTGTTGTGTTTTTTGCAGCAACATCTGACACATTTTTATGTGATCCAAAAAGATTTGGACAAAACTGGCAGGTGTGAATGAGGCCGTAGTGCTTGAATAAGAAGTGCTTATTGTCATTATCTCTTATATAACAGTCTGCTGATTCCAGGAAAGTGACAGAAAATGCCTGCAAAAGCACAGGCCACATGGGTGACGAGTGCCATGCATGCTGTGAATCTGTCGGCTGCAGGGGATCTCTCGTGAAGACAACTCCTGTCTCTATGCCCTATTAGATTATGAATGGGGACTCCCACTTTGAGCCAAGAGCGCTCCAGTTATGGCTGACGTGAGCCTTCTTCATCTGAATAGCCGCCATGAAATACTACATCTCCACTGCAGCAGCCACTGAAGGAATAAGCCTGACTGGCTATAGCTTGCTGCACAGATTCTGCCAGGGGCGCCATGAACTGGATCTGAGGTCGATCCCCTGATCACCCCCAGAAACCTGCGGAGCTAAAACTTATCAAAATCTAATTCATTTCTTTGAATATAATCAGTTTTCTTTGGAGCCAGTAATTTGTCTGGAGCTTCCTGGAGGGAATTAGTAAGGTGTGGTTCACATATGCATCATAAGAGCCTCCGTCACAGCTTCCATCAAAAATGACAGAAGCAATAGTGCAGCACAAAGGGCTATTTTTTCTGGTCAAATAAATAGGCCATGTTCACACGGCTTATTTTGGGACGGATTTCAGCCCGTAATGTGCGCCATACTGCGTGAATTACGGGCTGAAATCCGTCCTCGTCATTACGGTAATCCACAGTTCTCATAGAGAAGTATGGATTCCGTCTCCTCTCCCCGCTCGCCATATTTAAAGTGACATGTTCATTATCCCGGCGGTATACGCGCCGTGGAGAATGAAGGTCTATGGGGCCGGCAGACCCTTGATGCTGTCACCGGTGGCCTGAGGAACACCAGAGCTCCCAAGACATTCTTGGGGATTCCAAGTGCCAGGACTTGAAGTTTATTTCCATTCCACCTACTGAACCCTTAAGATGCTGCAGTCAATAGCAACCATGACCTACAAACAATTTGACAGGAGGAGGGGACTCCCCGAGTCCTCTATCAGAACCCTACTGTACAATGTGGGTTGCCCATAGATGGCATCACTTAAAGGGAACCTGTCACATAGATTATGCCCCCCTTGCTGAGGGCAGAACAAGCCACTGTCAGACCTGTTGTTTCCAGCGCTGTGTCCCATATTCTGTAAGATGCTGTAGTTTTTGCGTATTTAATGCTCAAATCTGCAGTTTTCAGCCAGAAAAGAGTCATGAAAAGAGTAATTTGAGGCTAACCCCGCCCACCTGAGGCTTGCCCCGCCCACCTCAACTGATAAACCTATTACTTTGAATAGGTAGAAACATGAGAATAACGGTCAGGTGGGCGGGGATAGCCTTTGGTGGGCGGGGCTCACACCTGCTCATGAATTAGATTTGAGCATTAAATACTCTAAAACTTCAGTATCTTACAGAATAAGGGACGCAGCGCTGGAAACAGCAGGTCTGACACTAGCTTGTGCTGTCCTCAGCAAGGGGGCATAACCTATGTGACAGGTTCCCTTTAAGGACGTCTCTAGTCTGCCACAGATTTAGACCTGCCTGGAGGCAGGGCTTGACAGGTTAGTATAACGCATTGCGGTACAGTTATGTCGTGCTATGTATTATAACAGTCATCAGGTGATCGCTTGGTCCCCCCTCAAAAAAATATATAAAAAAAAGTAAAAAAAAAATAGAATCAGGCACCACCCTTTCCCTTTTATATAAATCTTCATCTTGCAAAAAAACAAAAACAACAAAAAAAAAAATCACACATATTTGGCGTCTCCTTGTGGATAACAACCTTGGCAATAATTTTGCATTGTGTCAAATTTAAAAGGAATGCGGCCCTTCAACACCAAAATTTTTTCTATGTGCAGCCCATTTACCTTGCCAACTTTGAGGCCCCTGATTTGGACAAATATCTTTTGCCAGGGAGAACACTGTCCTCCAATGCTCCCAATTTTATTGTTGGCTTTGTATAAGGAGCTTATAATAGAAGAATTTCCACTCTAACAGGTTCCATTGAATTCACTTGGCCATGAGCAGGCAGGCGGTACATAGTAATGCTGATTATGAACACAGACGGTTCGGATAAGAAAACAGTCACAAATTCCTGTTACATATAAAGCAGGTAATAAAAAAAAAAGGACCAGTGAGAAGGAAACCAGTGATGATGGTTACGTGAGAATAGCACAGAGGGATCACTGATCTGATTCTATATTATTTCTAATTTTGTTGCAGATCTAAATGAGAACATTGGAGTGAGTGGTTGTCAAGTATTCTCATGGGCCCCAAGACAAAATTTGCCGTTTGTTGTGGCTGCGAAGAGCCGTACCCACCACAATCAGCCGATTGCCTTGGTGGCCAGAAGTTGTGCTCTTATTTTCTGAGGTTGCAGGGACGTGGCCACTGGCTCAAACAGAGGTTACTAAATGAGACATGTTCTTGAATGCGGAGTCATTCCATGTGAATATTACTGGTTAGGACAGTTCCCAAAGCTGCGTCTACATATAAGACAAAGAATGTCCAAAATGTAGGTGATTAATTGTATATGGGGCTGTTGACAGGCTTGGACCTTGAGCGTGGCAGGCATGGAGTTTCTTTTAAACTGCATTTACATCCTTGGGAGAGAAAGAAAGGCCTAGAGAAAGAGGCAAAAAGCAAGAGGCATAGTATAAGGATATATTCACACGGCGCAATTTCGGCACATATTTCGCCGCGTATTTGCGCTGTAATACGAGCGAGATGCGCGCCGAAATTACGGTAATCCACAGCTCTCAAAGAGAACTATGGATTACGCCTCCTCTCCTCGCTCGTACAATATTGTATTGTACGCGCGGGGAGATAAGGGACATGTCAATTACTTGTGGCGAATACGCGCCGCGAGTAATGCATGTCTATGGGGCCGGCGTGCTGCCGGCTCACCCACGCCTCGCAAGCTCCCGAGACACACGATGTACTGCGGCGCGTACTGCATGCGCCGCAACACATCGTGTGAACATAGCCTAAGGGTATGTTTACACCGCAAATTTGCAGGGCGTACTCCGGCACGTAATTGCGCTTTAAAACGCCCTGCAAACACGGTAATTCATAGCTCTCATTGAGAGTCACATGATTCCTAATTTTTGGATAAAGAGTAGTTCACCATTGTCTTACTGGACTATCTAAAATTATACAATATAGACCCCTATAAATTACCTCTACATACCTAAATGATACAGCATACTGTGTACTATCCGTCAGTGGAGTAATCGCCCCGATAAAGGACGGCTCCGCTTTTATGACAGATAATATCACTACATACGTGTATAAACACCTTAAATCCCAGCTATCCCGACGCGTTTCCCCCGTACAATTTAAGGTTCATCAGGGGATTCAAAAAACTCTCGCTGTGGAAAAAGAGTACGCTATATACAACGCATATACAACCTGTCTTGAATACATATACCTCCTATTTAAATTCAATAGGGAGACTGATACTTAGCTTAGATGCTGTCAGGTATAGGAATGATACTCCCCGCAGCTCCTTTGGTATGCTGGCACCCAGGATAAGAGGGATACAGAGCAAATCGTCTCTGCTTCCCTTAAATGCCTCCAATGGCCCCTCAAATGTATAACAGATAAGCCCAAAATTTCCGAATTGGGGATATTTACTTTTTACCATTGCCGGGTTCCCC
>JAODAL010053272.1:0-25414 GCA_025379985.1 Phyllomedusa bahiana | reverse complement strand
GTTTAAATTTAGTGGGGGGAGGGGGAAGGGTATGGAGGGGAAATTTTGATGTGGGGGGGGGGGGGATTTTGGTATGGGGTGGGGGATTTGTTGTGGGTGGGGGGGGGATATTGTATGGGGGTGGGGGGATATTGTAGTGGGGAGGGGAAATTGTAGTGGGTGGTGGGGTTTTTGTATGTGGGTGGAGGGGGATATTGTATGGGTGGGGGGGGATATTGTATGTGGGGGGAGGGGGATATTGTATGTGGGTGGAGGGGGATATTGTATGTGGGTGGAGGGGTAAAATGTGTATGTGGGTGGGGGGGGATATTGTATTGGGTGGGGGGGAATTGTATGTGGGTGGAGGGGATATTGTATGTGGGTGGAGGGGATATTGTATTGGGTGGAGGGGATATTGTTGTGGGTGGAGGGGGATTTTGTATGTGGGTGGAGGGGGATATTGTATGGGTGGGGGGGGATATTGAGTGTGGGTGGCGGGGATATGTATGTGGGTGGAGGGGATATTGTATGTGGGTGGAGGGGGATATTGTATGTGTGTGGAGGCATTGTGTGTGGGTGGAGGGGGTATGATGGAGCTACTTAGCCCTGTGTCTATGATATGCAAATTTGACGCTATGTGAGACAGACAATATGTGACTCACATGGATATTTACTACACAATACAGTTCTTTTTGCATACTGTATTATTGGTAAAATGGGCCCCCCCCCATTTTTTTTTATCCCCTAAAAGGCCCCGTTTTTTTGTTGGGGGCGGGGAAATCAGGTTGCTGGGGGCGGGGTTTACAGGGGGGGGGGCCCAGGTGCTTCAGCTGTAAGGGGCCCTGAAATTTCTGTTGGCGGCCCTGGCTACCTCGGCACTCCATTTTTCCACAGCCTTGCTCGGGTTTTAAGAAACCATATTGTAAATTCAGTGCCACAAAACCCTTCAGACCCCACAGTCGTTGTGATTGGCATATAAATTTGAATAGGGGGGGAAAATCCCTTAGATAAACACTGGTGCCCTGTGACATGATGGTAAATGCCAATGAGTTAACATGACGTCTCAGGGCCTAAATAAGGCTTGTTGTAGCTAAATGCCTATTTGGCCATATTAGAGGCTAAACAAGTGTAAAATTGAATCAATAATTTATATGTCCACCAAGATGGTTTAAAGAAGCAGACAACTCATCTCTTAAACCCCCCGTACAGTTGACAAAGTAATAAACTCACGTAGTTGTTGGATTGTGAATACGAAAAAAATGGAAAGAAATTGTTTGTCCTTAAAGCTCAGAATAGGCCGGTCCTTAAGGGATTATTCATCCTAATGTTCTGTACTATGTCTTGTTGCAAAAACTGGAAATGTAGTCTTTATAATGGAACAAATTTATAATAAACTAGGACAGGTTCTGCTTAGTATATCCCATCATTTGGCTGTTATAAGCGTTTAAGCGTGACCCTTAAAAAGTAGTTCCAGTACCAGATTTACATCTCAGAAGCCTGTAGGCAGAGAAAAATAAAAATAGATTCCATAATCTGCAATATACATGCCTAATGTATAATCCTCCATACATTATACATGACTGTTATGCTTTGGTCTTGACTGCAGGCAAATTTCAAGTGTCCTGTATTCCTTCCACTCTCCACTGTGTTCTTTATATGAAGTTGGAATACAAATTGTTATATTCAATTTATTCAACTGAATAGGCAATTGTCAAAAGCCTCAAACTTGTGAAGGTATACTTAGGAACGTGGCACAGCTGTGGAAGTATGATAGGTTGTATCTCTTGGATAGCAGTGTATGATATACTACACCCAATTTTCTAACACCAAGAAAAAATATTAACCCTATTTATTGGTAACTAGCACCTTTTTTTCTGTTTAGTACCCGGGACAGGGAACTATTGTTCTTGTCTATTTTGCTTGTTTTGGTGATAGTTTTTTCATTTTTTGATTTGGTTATTTACTTTTTATGTGTATTTAGTAATGCTATTTGATAGTCACTTATTAGGTGTTGGTTATAGTTGTGAGGGACGGTACAGGGCTTAGAGTGTAGGTTCCAGTGTGGGGTCGCCCTTTTTGGGGCGGGGTCTCCGCTTTTTTATTAGTCTAGTTAGTAGGGCATAATAGGGATTTTGGTAGTCCAGCCATACCATACCACGAGAAAACAGAAGGACAAAAGGTCTGGGAAAAGGACATCATAGAAAAGAGATTATGACACTCTATGTGGGTAACCACCCCCAACAGCCCCTGACTTCTGCTAGGGACTATTTGACAACTTATAACAGGGTATATCATTTTAGACAAATAAGGATATGGTGTCAGTATTTTTTGTTGGGCACATGGAATGTCATGGGCAACCCACTCAATCTAATAGAATGGGTGTCACAGTGGTGGTTGTAAGCCAGCATGGTGCACCACACATCACTGTGTAACTGGCACTTTATATAAGCCTTATCTATGTGCAATTGTAATACTAGAAATCCCCCTGCATGGTGAGAAGTGAGTAGTTGCTCATTAGCATTTTTGAACTTAAGCAATCTTCCCCATGTGGTCTATGGTTTTTCTGCATACTGGTGTGAACTGGTTCTTATTCAAAGTGCCATTTTTTTAATATGTATAACATACGATCAAGCCATCAGTTAATGTTCAAATACAACAGCAGTCTTACCTTGCTGAGTTCTCCCCAGACTCCGGCACAGAACTCAGTATTTTTTACTAAGCAGTTGTCCACTCATAGGTAGGTGTATGAGCGATTATTCATCAGTATTCTGCACCTGTGCAATTTCTCCCATGTAGTACCTGGACTTTTATTACCTCCTAATGGGAATAATATATTGTCCAGCCATTGAGCTGTGAGTATCACCATGTGTCTGTGTTTTTAAATGAGGATATGCTATCAGATTGTTTCTATAGCCAGATAACCCATTTAATAATCAATAATGCTCAAAATGAGACAAAGTTCTGATGTAATACTTAGGGAGACATGTATGATAATAGACGGACAAAGTGAATTTTCGCGTCTGGTTTTTAGGGTAAAATGCACCTGAATCTATGAAAGTGTTTTTTGTGCGTTCATAAATGGCGTCTAAAGTTCCACACGCCTCCTCTGTGTGTTTGGCGCATTACGGAACATTGGCGCATAAGTAATGCACCAAAAATGTATATAGTCTATAGATAGGATGGAATTATAAGAAAAGTCATTAGAATAGCATGTCAGTGAATAGAAACTATGGTAGTGATCTTGCTTGGTGGCCCACAGGTCGCAGCAAGACCTGTGGTGCGCCGGCTCTTGCTGTATGGAGAATATAGGGTGAATATAAGGAGAAAACATTGTTTGGCTAATCCACAGGTGATAACTGTATTGTGCATTGTATTTTTTTATCCTTCGTATCTGCTCAGGAGAGAAGATGAGCTCAGAGTAGGCAGCTTTCTTTCATTTGTTCACAAACTGATGCCGGGGGGGGGGGGGGGGGAGAGCTGAGCAGGGAGCGTCTGCATGTTTACTCAGATAATTACATTACAACCAGTGGATTCTCTATACAAGAGACACAGGATTGTTTCTCCCCAGTCCCTTCAAAGCTCTTCATGTTCCCTGCCATCAGATAAGAAGTGCAAACAATGCAAGTGCAGCCAGATCAGCTCCAGTCAGCTCCTGATCCTGTCTAATGTACACTGTCGGGAAACTAAGGACATGTAGGTCAGGCTGCAGCTCTCAGAGGCTTTACTTTTTTAATGGCATATATTTAGAAAAGTGATTAAATACCCATTTTGGAGGATCCCACGTCAACATTAGATTGTGGCAAAACCCCTTTAAGCATTTTTAGGTTTTTATAGATTGTGATGGTGAGAGCAATAAATTAATAAAAATTTATTTTTTTATTTATTCTTATTAAATGTTATTGTATTTCATAGTTAACTTCAAATTCCAATTAACATTGCCATACCTTCATATAGTACCAAGAAAATACAGCCATAGTCGGCCCAGATAATACCATTATATTGTTTTAAACTTACATGCACAATTCACATAATTTTCCCTTCAAAGTCCCATACAATTCAGCAATGCAACTTACAAATAATACCACCATATTCTGTTTGATAACACTTAAATCCTTCTGGGATTTCTATTCTTTGTGGCATCCTATAAAATGGGAGCTACAGGGTTTTCCGAGATTTCCACCACTAAAAAGTGTGCCAAGTATAGACATGTGCCCACTTGCCTCAGGGCTAATCCAGTCCTGACCAGTACCATATATTTCCAAAAATTGCCAATGTGCTATTTCACAGCTTGAATTTTATCTCTTAACACCAGTGTCCCAGAATAACTGGATAGGTTCATGTCAATTTACCTGTGTTAAAGATTTCATGCATTTATGAATTTTTATATATCCAATATTCTTTTCTTATCTACTCTTACTGAAAGTTTGAAGAGACTCATTCAGGGATAAGATATAACGTAATAAAAACTGAACAACTGATCAATTTTGAGGCACTGCTTGTTTAAATGTTGGTTTAGATAATAAATCTCTTACATAATATCAATTCTGCTTTCCATTTCCTTAAATCTCCGCAGGAAAAAGTTTCCCAAATGTTAAAAATAAGATTTATAGTCGTAGAACGTGTTTATTTCACCAGGTGGTAAAGTAAGACAAGTAGAGAAGTACGTTCTGAATTCTGCCCGTGAACACCAAGCGCGGAAAATGCAGTAAAATGTCTCTCTAAAGACATTGTATGGAGAAGGTAGTAAAGCCCAGGGTTAAAATTGTCATTCTTATCTTTCTATAACAATGAATTGAATTGTTTCAATCTGGCAATGATCCCTTTTTTGCCTTACAATCTTTTCTGCCAGACTGCTAAGTGAAGCTATATTTCAAATTGAAGGCAAACGTAACAGAATCATAATTTTAGGCAAGATATTCAACATAAGCTAACACTGCCATAAAGGATTTAATAGGTGTAATTTATACACCGACTACTATAGATAAAGTGCATTACCATATTGTACGTCAGCATTTTCCCTTCCTACTTTGAGTGTTTTATTAACGATAATTTATTTACTTTATAATAACACAAAATAATATTTGTAAAAACTACGGAAATAGATTAACTTTCAAAATTTCATTGCTATAAAAAGAAATAAAAGTACAAAAAAAAATACACAACATGAGAAAGGATACTGAAAATGTAATGTAAAGTAAAGACCCGTAAAAATTTAGTGAAGTTTTCAGGTCATGAAAAGACCCTAAGGGCAACTCGTGAAGTGTTACAAGTTTTGAAAAAAGTGTCCGTAATAATTTGTTGTACTAATAAGAAATTTAAAACAATCTTGACATATAATACTGTTAAATTACCATTAAGAATAAAAGTTTTGTAACCCCAAAAATTAACTATAAAGAATTACTCATCATAGACAGTGGCATATTGCTATGTGACCCTTTGATCTTGTATAACGACGTCAACCCTTTTCATTGATTTAAATAGAAAATCCGTGCAGCAGTCCCACGTCGGCTTTTACGCCCGGGCTTTTTTTTAAAACCACTGGTGGTCTGAAAAATAAGACATGTTCATTCTTTCCCTCCCGGGTTTTGTGACAGAACATGACATATGGGTGCGAAGGGGATGGCTTGAATAGGGGGAAAACCCTTTGACAAAAACAGTCCCCTTGTACCAAAAAAAAACCAAATTCGACCGGTATTTGATCTGTGCCGTGGGAACGCAGCCTTAGGTTTGGTATTCTCAAGGCTCTCAAAACCGACATGGTTTGGGGGTTTGATTTTTGGTAGATAGTAACGGAGGTAAAATTATACTCACTAGCGCAACTGGTTGCAATTGGCATTGAAATAAATAATGTACTCCTTTAGTCTGCTAGATAATAAAAGAGTACAAACAAGCATAAATTGGTGCCGTGAAATGGTTTAAACAATAAGGAATGTGTTTCATTTCAGGCAAATAGGTAAATTAACTCTCAAGGCCAAGAGTGGCAGCAGCTGGCCAAATAGAAGAACACAGGAGCATGACAAGGTTTTTCACAAGAGCCTACTAAAATGTATTAAAATTAATTAAAACGTCTCTTCCAAGACTGGGCTGGATTTTGAAGTGGAATTTATCCTTCACATTGTAAAAAAAAATCCAAATCCAACAAACATGACATTTAGCTTTTAAAGTCTATGTCATACCCACAAATCTTCACACCCCATCCTCTTGCACTGTATGTTTGGTGAAAAATCCAGAAAATCAGCAACACATAGGCGCCCTCTGGTAAGCCCATGCTATGATACAAAAAGGAAGTCTAATAGTTATAATTAGAGATGGACCGAATCGCGGATTCTAACTAAAGTGAATTCGTTTAGATTTCAGGAAAACTACACTGTGTCTTCATGGAACGCAATTCAAACGTTGGGAGTACTTCGGGAGAACGAAGTCGACGCTTTTGATTGATAAAATGGCTGTGACACATCGCGCTAAATCTGGTGCAAAAGCACAACTGGAGAAAGAAGGGCATAGCCTGCATGACAGTGCAGAGGTGAAGCCAATCCAAGACCGGCGAATTTCTGTGAATCGTCACCGCACTATATAAGTCCGGGCGCGACAGCTGGAGTCTCTTCACTTACCACTCTCTCACTGTGCTCATCAGGAAGTTGCTGCCGCGGCTGATAGCATCTCATTGAAGAATGATTTTTATATAGCATTTCTGTGGGGTGTTCTCTCCTCAAAGCTCAAGCGTCTCACAAGAAGACTGCGTTCTCTCTTGAAATGTTCATTTCTAATTTTATTTTGGGGTAACATGGATCTGAAATCCAGTGTGCGTCCACTGCAAGCTGCATATACATTCAATATTCCAAGATGGGATCTAACCATTCCCTGTTTGTATTCAATTAAAGAAACAGCGTTTTTACAATACACAATAACACTTCATTTTTGCATCTGCTCAATTCTTTTGCCGCAATTTACATCAAGGGGTTAATTAAGAACGCGTGGTTTTTGCTGTGTGCTGACCCCAAGAAACCGTCTTTTTCAACGCCAAGATATATTATAAATTTCATCCTGTAGCCTAATTCAAAAGCAAGGTTAAATTACAACAGTATCTCTTGTTGATGTCAGGCGTAGAAAACCGCAATTAGCTAACCACGCTACAAAGCATATCAATCATTTGTGCAGCACAATTCTATTGCGCAATTTACATCCAGGGAATCTTTATCTATTGTGGGTAGTGGGGGGGGGGGGGGGGGGGGGGGGGGTTTTTGGCAGTGGGGGGGGTGGGGGGGGGGGGGGGGGGTTGAGGGGGTTATGTGTTCGGCGTGCGGGGGGGAGGCGGGGGGGGGGGGGTAAAAATAACGATTGTTTTGAGTGGTTGTTGCTGACAAAAATAAACCGTCTTTTTCACGCCTAAAATATATACATTTTTCCTTAGTCCTAATTCACAAGCAAGTTATTACAACTGATATCTAACTTTGTTGTTGGCGTAAGAATAACACGCAATTCTGTAACACCTACAAAGCTACTACTTTTGTTGCGGCTCAATTCTATTGAGCAATTTACATCTCAGGGGTTAATAAGCTTGTTTTGCTGTGTCACGACAAAAATAAACCTCTTTTCAACGCCAAAATATAGACATTTTTCTGTAGCCTAATTCACAAGCAAAGGTATAATTACCAAGCTTGTGTATCTCTTGTTGAGTGTGGCGTAGAACAACACGCAATTGAACAACGCTACAAAGCATACTATTTGTGCGGCTCTAAAAAAAATAAAAAATCAATTCTTTGCCAATTTTACATCCAGGGTTAATTAAGCGTCTGTATTAGCTGGTGTGCTGACAAAAAAATAAACCGCTTTTGCAACGCCAAACAATCTCCATAAATTTTCCTTTAGATCTAATTCACAAGCAAAGGATTCATTACAAACTGTATCTCTTGTTGAGGTGGCGTAGAAAACACGCATATGTAACACGCTACAATAGCTACTATTCTTGTGCGGCTCATCTATGCGCAATGTACATCCAGGGGTTAATTAAGCGCTTTTTGTTGGTGGTGCTGACAAAAATAAACACGTCTTTTTCAACCCCAAAATATATACATTTTTCACTGTACCTAATTCACAAGCAAAGGTAAATTACAATCTTTAACTCTTGTTGTGTGGCGTAACAAACAACACGCAATTGTAACACGCTACACAAGCTACTATTTGTGCTGCTCAATATCTTTGGCGCATATTACATCCAGGGTTAATTAAGCGTTGTTTTGCTGTGTTGCTGACAAAAATCAAACCCGTCTTTCTCAACGCAAAATATACATAAATTTTTTCCTGTAGCGCTAATCACATAGCAAAGGTCATAATTACAACTGTATCTCTTGTTCTGTGTGGCGTAGAAAAACACACAGCAATGAGTAAACACGCTACAAACCTACTTTTTTGTTCGTCTCAATTCTCTATTGCGCAATTACAATTCCCAATAATGAGGTTTTAATTAAGCGTTTGATTTGCTGTGTGCTGACAAAAATAAACCGTCTCACAACGCCAAAATATAATACATTTTTCCTGTAGCCTAATTCACAAGCAAATGGTTAATTACAACTGTATCTCTTGTGTGAGCGTAAGAAAACACGCAATTGTAACACACAACAAAGCTACTATTTTAGTGCGGCTCAATCTTTATTGCGCAATTAACATCCAGTGGTATAATTAAAGCGTTTGTTATGCTGGTGTGCTGACAAAAAAAAACCGTCTTGATCAACGACAAAATATAAAAATTTTTCCTGTAGCCTACATTCACACAAGAGCAAAGTTAATGTACAACACGTTATCTCTTGTTTGTGTGGCATAGAAAACACGCAACTTGTAACAGACGCTACAAAGCTACTATTTTGTGCCGTCACAATCTATATGCGCAATTTACATCCAGGGGTTAATTAAGCGTTGTTTTGCTGCGTGAGCTGACAAAAAATAAACCGTCTTTTTCAACGCACAAAATAGTATACAATTTTTCCTGACCTAAAATCACTAAGCAAAGATTAATTACAACTGTTATCACATGGTTTGATGTGTCGTAGAAACACGCAATTGAAAAACACACTACAAAGCTACTATTCTTTGTGCGGCTCAATTCTTATTGCGCAATTTACAGTTCCAGGGGTAATTAAGCGTGTTGTTTTGCTGGTGTGCTGACACACAATAAACTCCGGCTTTTTCTCAAACGCCAAAATATATAAATTTTTCCTGTAGCCTAATTCACAAGCAAAGGTTAATTCCAACTTATTATCTCTTGTTGTGTGCGTAGAAACCACCAATGTAACTCTTACAAAGCTACTAATTTGTGCGGCTGTCAATTCATTAGCGCAATTTACATCAGGGGTTAATTAAGCGTTGTTTTTGCTGGAGTGCTGACAAAAATAAACCCCGTTTCTATTATTTCAACGCCAAATTATATACACATTTTTCCTGAAGCCTAATTCATGTCCGAAGTTAATTAAGCCTGTTTGTGCTTTTACATTTAGTAAAATCACACAGTGTAATTTAAACGACCACATTACAAGTAAATTTTATCCTGAGCCATTTTGTGGAGCGCAATTTATAGGCCAAGGGTTCCCCACGACTTGTTAATGGTTCATTTGAGTCAAAAACAGGGTGTATATTTATCATATACAGATATCATCGACCAAACAGTGTTCTGTACAATTATAGAAGCAAACAGTATGATCAGACAGAGAGCGGTGGCAGCACACTGCACCAGCAAGTGCCAGAGCACAAACATTCCTGAACAGGCCCAGGTCCAGCCCAGCAATGTGGACGTCGCAGCAGGGGTCACTCGGTGAGTGCCACTAACTAGCCGCTGTCATTCAGCGGCCGTCTGTCGCTTTCAGCAACCCTAGTGGTACTTGATTGGATGACTAGAGTCATCCTCTTCCTCCCACAGATGACATTCTGACAACCTCCAGCCAAGAGTCGGTGGGAACCTCAGATCACAACCCAGTAGATTGGCATGCCCGTAGCGGGTCAGCGTCCCTCACCTGTCCCCTGCCCGTCCTCTGTCTCCCATCCAGGTTCCCTCAGCCAGAGATCTAACTATAGTGGTCTGGAGGCTCAGCTCCACTATATAGCGAGATGAACAATTTTATTTTTTTTTTTTTGTTTTTTTTTGTTAGGGAAAAGAGGGCAGTCAGCAGCTACTTGGCAGCGAAGAAATAGGGGCCAATATCGCTCTGCTTCTGCAGTAGGCTGAGCACACAGTATAGATGTGAGAGTGCATGGGAGGAGTCATGATTGTGAGAGTGTCAGCCTCGCATACAAGACCGTGATTGAGAGACAGCAGACATGAAACAACACAACATAGATATGATCGTAGCCGACCGCACTTGGGAGCCGGTGAGGCAAGGGATTCATCAATCGTCAGGAGAAAGGCGTCAGCTATTGGCGCGTCAGGCATCACGCAGCAGCAAGTGGGTCGTTGTGGGCCGTGATTCAGCAAGATAGCAGCTGTGTGCACTCGTGAGGCCAAGCGGCCATGGGGTAAAAAAAACACACGCTTCGCAGTGCAAGAAAGTAGTGGCACAGGGGCACTCAGCGAGTAGTCTGCGGCAGTAGTCACTCAGTGCGGATCGTGATGGCGGTTAAAATCCGATACTCGGCGTGTGGTACAATTCTTTTGCTAATCTGTGGGCAGAAAGTGAAGCGAAGCGCCAGGGAGCTAACGTTGGCACCACGGCCTATGCGTCAACACATGCAGCGTCACCATCCGGTGGCCTGGGAAAAACGTTGTCACAATGATGGTGGTGGTCCATCCTGTCCGCCGCAGCAAACAGCAGCAGCAGCAGCGCCCAGTGTCATGCATGCCATTGCGCAGCCAGTACAATAAGGCTTCACCACCTCTGCAGAAGGGAGCTGTTTTTTACTCTTTGACATCATCTCCCGGTCCAGATGCTCCTTGCCTCCTCGCAACTCATAGGCGCCAGCAGTCGTTCAGCGAGGCATTGCAAAGAACAACAGTATCGTCCAACCATCCTAAGGTGAGCTAGCAGCTGACAGTGCTCCTGTTCCAAGTTGTCTTGGTGCTTGCAGTCCTCCCTTTCCAAATGGTGGACTCTGCACCATTCAGAGAACGAATGGCTTGTGCCATACCGAGATGGAAGAGTTGGCCAAGCCGAAGATTATTTTCCAAAAAGGCAGTACCAGCCTTCATAAATATGTAGATGACATTCAAACAGGTGGAGTTCACAGTCCTTGAGCTTATCGTGTTGTTCGCAAGGTGCACGCAGCGGTGGACGTCTGGAGCTATAACTAACGGTCAGGGCCAGTACATGTCCTTTACTCTGCCCACTGGGTGATATGAGCTCCAGCCCATGCACACCAACAACTTCGACAGGAACGCCGCTTTTCTCCACCACTTTGATGAAACTGCTGCACCTTATCGCAAAGTCCGCAACTCCCTCCATCCCACCTCCACCACCACCTCCATCTCAGCCTCCACAAGTACTGCTTCCATCATACCGACACGTGTAGGGCAACAATCGGTGTCACGCAGTTCTACTCCTGGCTTTCTCGGCGAACGAATCACACAGGTGGAGGAACTGCTCCGCGTCATGCAAGCAAGAAATCGATGTGGTGGTTTTTCTCTGCGCCAACTGCAAACTTCTCGGTACAAATGGTGACCGGAAAGGAGGAACATGGTGTCCGCGCTGCACCGAGGAGGACGATGGTCCGATGTCGCCCTGCATGCACACTGTTCAATCTGGTTCGTGAAAAGGTTCCTGAAGTCTTCACCGATCTTCAGACACATTCTGAAAATGGCCCAGGAAACTGTGCATGCACTTTATCCATTCGACAAATCCAGAACACCCTCCTCAGTTGCACGGCGAACGGCCTCACCCAACACACTCAGATCTGCATGTTTCAACACCGCTGGAATTCCACCTGCAACATGTTGAGGACCACTGTATAGAACAGAGAGAAAAGGCCATTAACGATTTATTGATGATCCATGCAACAGAATACTCCCTGTGTGCACTTGATGAGCAGCCAGTGGGCAGCACATGCGTGACCACCTGCAGTTTGTTGAGGCCATTCGAGGAGGCGACGTTATTTGTCAGTCGCCAGGACTACGGATGAACATAACGTCCATTTCCACAACTTCATGTCCTGGAACAGATGCTCATGACAAAAGTCTGTACTTGGGCAGGGGGACTGGAGACATGGCGACTACATCTCGTGGCCAACATGACCGGTGTGGACTGAAATGGAGGAGGAGGAGGCAAGACATTGCCGAGCAGAAGCAATTGTCTGGTGAAATGAGTGGATTGTTTCATACCCAGGTGACAAGAGTAGGAGGAGCAGAGCAGCTGGAGTGAAGGCATTGGATGAGACTGAGTGAAGACGAGGCAGATGGACCCCCAAAGCAACCCGCGTGGCAAGTGTATACAGTGGAAATGGTATGCAGGGAGCCCCTCAGAGTCACTTGTGTCAGATGGCCCGCAGCATGCTTATTTGCCTGAAGCTAGTGACAGCCGGACAAGTCACATCCGGCAGAGAGGATACTCTGGCTCTCTCCACCCCTATTGGACCCTCCTACCTAGTCCCATAAATGGGAGCCTTTTTCCAGCTATAGAGATGGAAGACAAACTCAAATACTATATGGAAATCCTCTCGTAATCAGTTTGCCGCTGCCTAATGTGCGGCGCATCGTCCCACCTCTGACAGGTCTGACCGGGGTTCCTCAGCACTCACGCAACTAACGCCGCGTCTGCTGGGGAAGGTGATGGATGTAGGAGCAGTACCAGCTCCCATCAGTAGTAACCTAAGATCTAGGATTTACAACTGATGAGACAGCTTCCTTCTCCCGCCTAGTATAGGAGGGCAGTTCGCCAGCAGCGAGCATCAGCAGGACCTGGAGCAGTCCCTGAAACCAACAGGTTGTGGCCTAACTTATGGACAGGCACACACTGCCACCTCAGCGTTAGAAGAACCGCTGTACTACTGGGCAGCCAAACTGGATGTGTGTGCCGCAACTTGCCGAGTTGCAGTGTGAGAATCTGTCCTACCCTGCAGTATGTGAGCATCATAGCAGGGATTTATCAGTGCGGCGGGGCCATCGTTACCCAAGAGGAGAACCCGTTTGTCCACGGGAAAAGTGGAACGACTGACCTTTCTGTCAATTATGCAATCAGGCGTCGATCGACAGGAATTTCTCCACAACACCAATGCCGTTAGCCGTCAGTCATGGAGTCACAACTACCTGCCTCAGCCAACTATTCTGATGCCGCCACCCGCGCTGAATGCCACCACATCTGCTGATCAGATTCCTCCAACTGCCTAACCAACCATCTTTACCAGGGACTGGTATTGCCACCCACCTCAACATTCTGTTCTCTCAGTGCCCACAACACATGACCTCATGCTGTCTTGCTGTGGCTGCTGCCGTGACCTACTCACACTGTGTCATTGTGGTCAACTCTCTGAACCTATGCAGTTTGCTCTGCCGCCGTCACCTCAAATCTCTGTCAATAGTGCCACTCTGTGGACCATACTCCATTTTTTGCTCACCTCCAATAAATGTCATTGTGTGCACTGTCTACCCTCATGCAGTAGGCTGTGGCTGCTGCCCGTGTCCTTACACTGTGTCATTGCACCATGTCTCTGACCTCATGCTGCAGCTGGTGGCTGCTGCCGGAGTACCCCACACTTGTCATTGTGCCACTCCTGCCTCGTGCTGCATGCCGCGCCGACCTCCCATTCCCAGTCATTGTCCCACCTGTTGGCCTAATACTGTTTGCCCACCTCCAGAGTGTCAATGTGCCAACTGCCTGACCTCATGGCGACTGCCCGCCGTGACCTCTCGCTCAGTCATTGTGCCACACTGTGCTTCCTCCTGTTTTCTGCCACCTACAGACAATGTCATTGTGCCACTGCCTGAACCTCATGCTGCTGCTGTTATGAGACCTCTACACTGTGGTGATTTGCCACTCTGTGCCTAATACCAGTTTTTGCCACCTCCAGAATGTCATTGTGCCCATCTGCCTTACCTCATGCTGCTGTCGCTGCGTGACCTCCCGTCACCCGCCCCCCCCCCCCCCCCCCCCCCCCCCCCCCCCCCCCCCGTCCCCCCCCCCCCCCCCCCCAGTCATTGTGCCACTCTGTGACTTCCTCCTGTTTTGCCACCTTCAGAATGTCATTGTGCCACTGCCTGACCTCATACTGCTGCTGTTGTGACCTCCACACTGTGTGATTGTGCCACTCTGTGGCCTAATACTGTTTTTCCCCCTCCAGAATGTCATTGTGCCACTGCCTGACCTCTTTGCTGCTGCTGTTGTGAAACCTCACTGTGTGATTGTGCCACTCTGGGGCCCTAATACTGTTTTGCCACCTCCAGAATGTCATTGTGCCACTGCCTGACCTCATGCTGCTGTGTTGTGACATCTACACAGTGTGATTGTGCCACTCTGTGGCCTGATACTGTTTTGCCGCCTCCAGAATGTCATTGTGCCACTGGCTGACCTCATGCTGCTGCTGTGGGTGCTGCCGTGTCCTCCACACTGTGTAATTGTGCCACTTTCTGACCTCATGCTGCTGCTGTGGCTGCTGCCGTGCCCTCCACACTGTGTCATTGTGCCACTGCCTGACCTCATGCTGCTGCCGCCGTGAACCTCCGTCTCAGTCATTGTGCCCATTCTGTGGCTTCCTCCTGCTGTGCCACCTCCAGAATGTCATTGTGCCACTGTCTGACCTCATGCTGCTGCTGTGGCTGCTGCCGTGTCCTCCACACTGTGTCATTGTGCCACTTTCTGACCTCATGCTGCTGCTGTGGCTGCTGCCGTGTCCTCCACACTGTGTCATTGTGCCACTGCCTGACCTCATACTGCTGCTGTTGTGACCTCCACACTGTGTGATTGTGCCACTCTGTGGCCTAATACTGTTTTGCCACCTCCAGAATGTCATTGTGCCACTGCCTGACCTCATGCTGCTGTGGCTGCCGCCGTCACCTCCACACTCTGTCACTAATGTTGCCACCTGAGCTCTCAGCTTGTTTTTTTTTTCCAGCTTTCGCTGGCATGACTTTATCAGGTACACCCCCCCTTTCAGTTTTTTGGTCAGTTTTGCCCTCTTAAGTGCCCCAGGAATTTTATAGTGAAGCGATTCTAAGAGGGGCCGGCGTCATGTCGTGTCATACTAAAACCAAACATTGTATGAAGACCAAACCAAGCTCCCTCTGCATATTTAAGCATGGCACAACGTTATACAGCACCCTGCAGGCTCTGTGCAGCCTGGAAATAGCTGCTTTTTAACGCGATTCGTGCCGAAGTAATTCGGAACGAAACGAATTTTGTCGGAAAATTCGTCGAAGTGACCGAATCGAATTTTTGAGAAATTCGCCCATCTCTAGTTATAATAGTATAAAATAAACCCAACAGCTCATGTGGATTCTATAGCTCTCCATTGGGGTTTGTTTCTTATGGTTTGATTGTAGACCTGGACCTGGAAATTTTTCTCCCAGATAGTAGATGAAAGAGAAAGCACGGAAGAGAGAAAACCCAGGAGGAAGAGGAGTCATTTTGAGGAGACCATTAGAGAGCAGGTGGTTGCCAGACAGTTTAGCAAGAAATGCTGGTTGATTCAGATTGGACATCCAATGCATACACTGGAAGATGCAGGCACTGTAGGCAAGACAGAGACAGACTGATAGGTTAATGCTGTTAGGGGTTAACACCATTTGTCATTCCCACTGGAAAAGTCTCAGTCTAATATTGAAGCTTGAACCTGTGTCCAATGATCAACTGAGTCAGAGTATTCCAGACTGACTCCCAGTTGGATAATGAAAAGATTCCTCAGCACCTCAGATTTTTTTTGCAAAAAAAGTGATGTTTATTAAACAATAAACGTGGTGGACATGTCTCCAATTGGAGATTACGTGGCACTGTGCTTACCCAATTCACTGTGGCTCTTAATAAGTAATTGTTGGGGTTCACAATGATTAACCAGTTGGACATTTTTGACATAGCCTATACTGTCATCAATCCATTGATGAGACAACTCCTCATTAACTCCACCTCCCCCAAGTATTGGAAGATATATCCACCACGTTTATTGTTTAATAAACATCACTTTTTTGCAATAAAATCTGAGGTGCTGAGGAATCTTTTCATTACCTGATACATATGACTGGAAACCCTACCATAAGCCCCCCAGTAACCTTAAAGATACCCCTAGGTGTATGGCATCTTTCTATCTCTATTGACTCTCAATCTGCACCTTGCACTTGTCATGGGTGCTCCCATGGCTCTTATTCCAAGCTGCAGAAGCACCCGTGTCCCTGCTGTATCAGTGAGGGGCACAGCGACACGCATGTCGGCCCACAGGTACCCATAACTTACCTCTCCTTGCTCCCTGCGCTGTCTCTGCTGGCCATAGGTTGCGCGTGCCGGCCTTGTGAAATTTAATGGGCCAGCGTGCTGGTAATTGGATAATTAACAGCCTGCCTCTGACATCCTTGCTGAATCCATTGTGCTCTAGTCTATGCGAGAAAGTGTTCCAGAAGTTGTTTCTGTCATTTCCGTGTACCAGTTCCATTTGCCTCCATTCATTGACCATAAACCTTTGCCACTTGTTCTGACCTTCCTTACCGTTATGGTAAGCCTAACATTACAGTTGGATTCGGCCATGGATCCCACCAAAGTGCCTCTGCCGAGCTTCGCCGACCTCACCACCATCATGGCTCAGCAGTCCCAGCAGATTACACAACAGGCAGAGCAACTGAATTAACTGTTTTCTGTGATACAGCAGCTTCTCTCTGCCCAGAAAGAGCAGCCACGGTTTTCTCCGGTGGCCTCTTCTACACATGTGGTCCCCGTGACATCCATTCGCAAAGACAAGCTGCGATTGTCTTTGCCAATGAAGTTTGCCAGGGACCCCAAACTCTGCAGGGGGTACATTGTGCAATGCTCTATGCATGTGGAACTAATGGCCAACCAGTTTCCAACCAAATGTTCCAAGGTGGCATTCGTGGTCAGCCTTCTCTCCGGGAAAGTCCTGGCTTGGGCCACTCCCCTCTGTGTAGGAAGCGACCCAGTGATGGCTAATCTCCAGGTCTTCACAGCTACATAATCTTGGACAAGGGGTCTAAAATGGACGAGGCTAAGTTGTCCGCTATCTTGCAGTGGCCTCGACCCACCGGTCTTCGGGCCATACATCGCTTCTTGGGGTTTGCCAATTATTATTATTAATTTATCCCACACTTCTCCACAGTGGTGGCTCCTATTGTGGCACTCACCAAGAAGAATGAAAACCCAAAGCTGTGGCCACAAGCAGCCAAAGATGGCTTCTCTTGGCTTAAGTGTGCATTTGCCTCAGCACCCATCCTGTCTCAACCTGACATTAAGACACCCTTTGTTATGGAGATCTATGCTTCTTCTGTTGGAGCAGGGGCGGTCCTTACACAGAGAGACCCTAAAGGCAAGAGCATCATTCTCCAAAACTTTTTCTTC
The DNA here is from genome assembly GCA_025379985.1 of Phyllomedusa bahiana. Taxonomy (NCBI): domain Eukaryota; kingdom Metazoa; phylum Chordata; class Amphibia; order Anura; family Hylidae; genus Phyllomedusa; species Phyllomedusa bahiana. Next base: position 7,970 of record JAODAL010053272.1, on the reverse strand, counting down.
TGTGGTGAAGAACTACACGATCGGGGATCACGAACTACTGCCATACAACTTGCCTTGGAAGAGTGGCATCACCTTCTGGAGGGGGCTTGTCACCCGATCACTATATATCGACCATAAGAATCTTTTGTACCTTCAGATGGCACAACACCTTAACCCATGACAAGCCAGGTGGTCCCTTTTGGTGGTCTCTTTTTCTTCCTGTTCAATTATTTGATCCATTCTGTCCAGCTGAGAAAAACGTCAAGGCTGACTCCTTTGCCCATGCTTCTGATATTATTGGGGAAGAGTCAGCTTCTTATCACATCTTACCTCCAGAATGCCTGATCTCCGCACCCCTGTGGACCTCGAATGCATTCTTCCAGACAAGACATATGTGCGCCCTGCACTTTGGGAAATAGTTCTAAAATGCGGACACTGCTCCCTGGTGGCTGGCCACCCCACCATGGGGCAGATTTTATCAAGGACTTCAAAGACTTTGTTGAATCTTGTACTACTTGTGCCCAAAACAAGATGCCTTAGCTCAAAACAGCAGGCCTGCTGCAACCGTTGCCTATTCCTAACTGTCCATAGTCTCATATAGCTATGGATTTTATTACCGATCTACCTCCCTCTGCCAGTAATACAGTCATTTGAGTAGTAACTGATCGGTTTTCCAAAATGTTTCACTTCATCCCTCTGCCCAGGCTGCCATCCGCCCCTCGCCTCTTCTTCCAGCATATTTTCCGGTTGAATGGACTTCCCCTACTTATTGTTTTGGATCGGGGGTCCAATTTGCATCAAGATTCTGGCGGGCCCACTGTTCTCAGTTACAGGTGAAACTGGACTTCTCCTCGGCTTACCATCCGCAGACTAATGGCCAGGTGGAGACAGTCAACCAGGTCCTAGGCAACTACCTATGCCATTTTGTCTGTGCGCAACAGGATGACTGCTCCAGCTTGTTGCCATGGGCGGAGTTTTCCTATAATTCCCTGGACTCGTAGTCTGACTTCTACATTCTTTGCTGTATATAGACAACATCCCCACCCACCTCTACCTCTGTCATCCTCTTCCGATGTCCCCACTGTGGACACTCTGGTCCGGGATATGAAGGCCATCTGGAGCGACACAGAACAATCTCTACAATGCGCTTCTGCCAAAATGAAGGTTCGAGCAGACAAGAAAAAGAGACCTCCACTGTCCATCGCTCCTGGGGACAAAGTCAGGCTGTTCTCTAAATACATTAATCTGAAGATTTCCAGCTACAAGCTCATTCCCTGGTTCCTGGGACCATTTGAAGTGCTGAAGAAGATAAATCCAGTTGCCTATAAGCTCCAGCTTCCTCCTACGATGCGTATCCCGAACTCCTTCCCTGCTTAAACCACTCATCCTGAATCGTTTTTCTAGGACGGTCGCATCCCCTTCTCCCAAGGCTGATACCAATAATGTCTTTGCTGTGAAAGAGATCCTGACCATGAAGACGATAAGGGGAAAGAAACACTTCTTTATTGCATGGAAGGCATTCGAGCCAGAAGAAAGCTCTTTAGAGCCAGAGGACAACATTATGGACTATAAACTTCTTCTGAAATTTCTCCATTCCAGAAATAGAGGGCTGACTATGGGGGAGGGTGCACTGTCATGGGTGCTCCTGTAACTCTGACTCCACGCCACAGGCACACCCGTGCCCCCCCGGCATGTCGGGCTGTGGGAGCATTCGCAATCCCACTCCCGACACCTGTAACTTACCTCTCCTCGCTCCCTGTGCTGTCTCTGCTGGCCGGCAGTCATGAGACTATGAGCCACATGTATGAAACAGTTTAGGTTTAAAACTCACTTTGTTTTCCATAGGTTACTATGGGCAAAAAAGTGAGTTTTAGACCTAAAAAGTTTTCATTCATGTGCCCCTATGTGTGAATGGAGAGGGAGACCGTCACCCAACAGGTGCCCTGCCGAACAAAATGTCAGATACCTCTGTGGCCTAATAGAGACGAAAAGAAGCAAAAGACAATGCACTTAGCCCTGAATTTGCTCATTTACTTCTTTGAAGTCAATCCTGAAAGTTCTATAAACCTTTAAAAAGACTTGTGTGACACCCAAATACACCAGTTATTACCCATAAAACCTATTCGACTTTAGAAATTATGTGTCCCGTGTTTTCAGTGATAACATTAAAGCCTAGTAGGCATGAACAACCATAGAAGAACGGCAAGCCCTCAGAATAACTTCCTCTATTGGGCTCAATCTGACTCTGCAACCCCATGTAACTATGGCCCTAGTTGCCTTAGGCTGTTGTGCTAAGCATTTTGTTCTTTCTTTAGGAAATAGTTTGAAAAATTGTAAAAGTGACTACTTCTTTGTAAATGGATAATTTGTTTCATAACCCATCATTATTGGAATGATGAAGGCATTTCTTTGTGCTGAATATTTATTGCATCAAATCAAATTTGGCGTTGGGCTATAGATAGATTCAGCAATCAAGTATTTAAATAGTACATTCTCAATTTACATGTACATTTTCAGAATAACACTGCAAAGGCATTTAAACAAAAATTAATTACTTATAATATAAAATCCCAGTGTAATAAAGCTTACTTTATCTTGGACAGATTGCACATTGTTACCAAAAGTAAAATAACAACGGCACCTATAAAAACATCTCTTTGTCTCAGAAGGTTAAACGTGTCATACGGTAGAGAAAAACAAAGTGATTACATGAATATTAATGGCTCTTCCACACTGATATGGATTCAAGCTAAGTGATGACATGATACAGTCTAACTAATAAAATAAGTATTTAAAGATAATCAAGAGGCTTTGCAGGTGCCATTTATCTTTTTTATAGGTGATTTTTGTGCAATGGGTTCTAGAAGACGGTTAAATTGAGCAAGCTTTCTAATAAACCTAACCAATTCTATTGCAAAAAGAAATAAAGCAAATGTCTTCATTACAAGTGGCATCGGGGGATAATAGTAACTATTATAGCTAATGATTTCAAATAAATTACGTCTTTTAGATTATATTTTTTTAAAACACAATAATATCACTTTATTTGAGTATATGACTCTACATCATTTCATTATATGGAGCCACTTATAGCTTACTGTAAAAAGTGCTCAGTAAAATTTGAGAAAAACCTTATTATACTCTTCAAAATTGTCAATATTGTTATGGGCTTTGATATGTTGCGTAGTTTAGACCTGTCTTTTACTATTATGTTAGTTGTTTAAATTTTCTAATGGTAAAATTGTATACATTTTTTACATTTTTCTTAAGGTTTGATTATTAGCTTTGATGATGTGATGGAAGAAACTTAAGGGTTTAAAAACAATTTTAGATTTTGGAAAATCATTTTACTACAGTGGGGAAAAAAATATTTAGTCAGCCACCAATTGTGCAAGTTCTCCCACTTAAAAAGATGAGAAAGGCCTGTAATTGACATCAGAGGTCAACCTCAACTATGAGAGACAAAATAAGAAAACAAATCCCGAAAATCCCATTGTCTGATTTGGAAAGGGAACATCTCTCCTTGTGGAGAGCACCGAACGGATGGCGTGTAGAGATTTGTTTTGCCTTTTCGTACTCTACTAAGCATCTGCATATCACAAGGCATTATGGGAAAGGGGCTGAGAAGCCCAAAGCGCCCTCTGTTGGATGTAACAAATCCTCAATTTGCTTTGGACCCACCAGGTCTTGAGAAAGCAAAAAGGATTTTAGCCAAGCCAGTATCTCTCATCTGCAGACAACGCTGTTTCGGGATTTTTGTCCCTCATCAGTGCAGAGCAAAGCGATACTGGCTGGCTGTGTGGGAGGCAATGTGCGAAAAGGCAAAACAAATCTCTACATGCCGTTCGTTCGGTGCTCTCCTCAAGGAGAGATGTTCCCTTTCTGAGCCACTCAATACCTCCCACACAGCCAGCCAGTATCGCTCTGCTCTGCACTCATGAGGGACAAAAAGTCTGAAACAGCGTTGTCTGCAGATGAGAGATACTGGCTTGGCTAAAATCCTCTTTCTCAAGACTCCGTGGGTCAAAAGCAAATTGAGGATTTGTTACATCCAACAGAGGGTGATTTGGGCGTCTCAGCCCCTTTCCCATAATGCCTTGTGATTGTCTGATTTGGAAAGAATTAGTTGGTTTTCAGATTTGCTGCTGGCCCCACAGATTGAATGTGCAGTAAACCGATGGCAATCCTTTGGAACATGCAGCATGTCTTAAAATCCGGCGGAATCCGCTGGGTTTAAAAACGATTGGAAAAAATCTGTGCTGTTTAGACTATAGCACTGACTTTTTATTGCTGTCTATGCAGCATAAAGTACCATCAGATTTTGGTGGATTCTAAATACTGAATCCGTCAAATATCTGGCGAGAATACTGTGCTCTGCAAACATAGCCTAAGTTTTCCTACTGAAGTGACATGGCTTATGATGTCAGCCATGGTCGAGGGACATCATCACCACTGTCATTATGAATACATTAAAACAAAATACCCGTAGCAGTTATAAAAAAGGTATTTTTTTTATATATAAGCATTTTCCCCTGTCATTAGCACTAAGATTGGTGTTAAACAAAAAGAAAAACAGTTAGCCCGCATCGTCAATTAGGACTTTAGTTAAACAAAGCAAGGCCCTTGGCAAAATGAAAAGTGGGGCCCTTAATGCTGAAATATTATATCAATAACATCATTTTATTTAGTCAATTCAAAAGATGGTGTTCTGAGAGCTACAGCACTGATTGCAACCACAGGGGCACTTCTAGGGTCTTAAAAATTAGGGGCAAGCCACAAGGCATATGCATACCTCCCAAGTGTCCCTATTTTGGAGGGACAGTCCCTATTTTTAACCCTCGTCCCTCTGTCCCTCTCTATATGTGTCCCTCTTTTTAATTTGGGAAATAGATTTGCATCAATAAACTGACTATCTTGCTTCGTAGCTGTATATTACATAACAACTTAACTTAATATTTCATCATTGGATACAATGCAATCCTGAAAATGTGTCCCTTTTTGGACATCTAAAAAGCTGGCATGTATGTGTTTGGGTGTGGTTAGAGGCATGTTTTGGTGTGTTTTTATGTTTGGCCGTGGTTAGAGGTATGGCCTAATGTGTCCCTCTTTGCGATTTCTGAAAGTTGGAAGGTTTGCATATGCAAACCTTCCACACACAAACATTTTTAATATAGAAATATAGTTATTAAATAATATCAGTGTCCCTGGACCAAATATAAATATCCTATAGCTATTTAATATTACCTACTGTAATTGAACAAAACAAACTGTACCAATATGAATTTTATCAATGAAAACACTCTACAAGGCCTCAGTAAAATCACCATATAGTGATAAAATATTGCAGCCATATTGTTATTAACTAAAAACAAAAGCGTAGACAAGTACAAAAGGGAATAGGATGGACAGCACTAGAAGCTGGAACATGCAACACAGAGACACAAATGTAATTCCAAAGAAAATGAAAAAATGAAAAAAAGAAGCATGTCCCAACAGCATGTGAGCTGAACTATATAATAAATGTATACTGACACACAAAAGAGTTAATAACATGTAAAAAAAAAAGTACCTAAAATGTATATCTTAAATTGACATAAGTACTCTAACCATAATAGGTACTCACATGACTTAAACACCAACTCTCAACAACAGATGTCCAGATGCCCAAAGGTGTATATACAGAGTGCAGAGAGTAATTAATATTGCAATTGATCACTCTAGTGGTATGCATGGGGGATTTAGATAGCATAGTACAATTCTGGGGGAACAGAGGAGTCAATCAAGTCCATATGTATATAGTGGCGCTGGATATATATTCAGTTCCCTGTACTCTGAAACCCCTAAATAAAATCCAGTTTGACCAACTGCCTCTGGAAGTCACCTAATTAGAAAATAGAGTACATCTATATATAGCTACAACTGTTTTGTGAAGTCCTAAGAGGTTTGTTGGAGAACATTAGTGAGCAAACAGCATCATGAAAACCAAGCAAGACAACAGACAGCTCAGGGCTGTGACAAAGTGTATTGCAGGGTTATGTTTTAAAGGGAACCTTTCACAATGGTTATGCCCCCCTTGCTGAGGGCAGCACAAGCTAGTGTGAGACCTGCTTTTCCCAGCACTGTGCCCCTTATTCTGTAAGATGCAGCAGTTTTAGAGCATTTACCACTCAAATCTTATTAATGATGTTAGCCCCGCTCACCAAACACTAGCCCCGCCCACTGACAGTTATTCACCTGTTTCTACCTATTCAAAGTAATAGGTTTATCAGTTGAGGTGGGCGGGGCTAGCTTCAGATGGGCAGGGTTTGAAAAAAACTGACTCTTGAATGACTCTTCGAATGACTCTTCTGGCTGAAAACTGCAGATTTGAGCATTAAATGCATGAAAACTACAGAATCTTACAGAATAAGGGACACAGCACTGGAAACAGCAGGTCTGCTTGTTCTGCCCTCAGCAAAGGGGGGCATAATCTATGTGACAGGTTCTCTTTAAAGAAAATAGCCTAGGCTCTGAACATCTAATGGAGCACTGTTCAATCCATCATCTGTAAATGGAAGGAATTTGGCACAACTACTAACCTACCAAGACATGATCATCCACCTAAACTGACAGCCCAGAAGAGGAGGGCACTAATTTAGAGAAGCAGCTAAGAGGCTCAAGGTCACTCTGGAGGAGCTCCAGAGATCCACAGATCAGGTGGGAGAATCTGTCCACAGGACAACTATCAGTCGTGTACTCCACAAATCTGGCTATTATGAAAGAGTAGCAAGAAGAAAGTCATTTTTTAAAACAAGTCCTGTTTGCAATTTACAGAAAGCTATGTAGTGGACACAGCAAGCACGTGAAAGAAGAGGCTCTGGTCAGATGAGAAAAAAATGTATCTTTTTTACCAAAATGCCAAATGATATATGCAGAGGAAAGCCAACACTGCACATCACCCTGAACACACCATCCACACCGTGAAACATGGTGGTGGCAGCATCATGCTGGAGGGTGGCTCTGCTTCAGTAGGGACTGGGCACCTGGTCAGAGTTGATGGGAAAATGGATGGAGCTAAATACAGGGCAATCCTGAAGGAAAAAAATTTGAGACTGGGGTGTAAGTTCACCTTCCAGCAAGACCACGACCCTAAACATTCAGCCAAAGTTAAATCCCATTGAGATTCTGTGGCAGGATTTGAAAATTGGCTTCTCACAAAGGTTCACCAACCAATCTGACTGAGCTAGAGCTATTTTGCAAAGAATAATAGGCAAAAATTCCAGGCTCTAGATGTGCAAGGCTGGTAGAGACATGCCCCAACAGACTGCAGCTGTCATTGGAACTAAAGGTGGTCCTACAAAGTATTGACTCTGCAGCTGAATGCAAATGTACGCCACACTTTTTGGTTTTAAAATACATATATAATGATAATGTAATAACTGGTGTCTCTGTGTGTAGTATGCGGTGTGCATGCAGACAGAGGTCAATTGAAGGGTCAATTGACCACATAAACTGTGGTCTAGGACACAGCCCACAGTCTTTTACATTGCATGATGTTGCTTGGGGTACAGCAGTATTTACATGACCTTCGCCTTTGGGATGGGAGTCTGACTCCTATGTGTCAATCATTTTAAGGGTTATAAGGGCCCAAAGGACGATAATATTCAATAAAACAAAAGTAAGCAATGCCCCCAAGCTGAGGGAAAAATACAAAAAAAGGACGACAGGAGGAAACAAACAAAATGTGATGATGAGGGAAAAAGGGAAGGATACAATCACCTTGCCTTCAGGGAAAAAACAAAAATAAGGAAGAAAATCCCATTGGAATGGAATGTTTACAATTAGGAGGGCGAAATTTCCGAAAATCGTTTCGTTCACTTCGCCGAAAATTTTTCGGCAAAAAATAACTTGTTTGAAATTTTTTCGGCCCGAATCCTTAAAAAAAAAAGTATTTCCCGGCTGAAAGAGCCTGCTGGTTTTGTAGAACGTTGTTTTCCATGCTTAAATATGCC
>JAODAL010053271.1:0-25414 GCA_025379985.1 Phyllomedusa bahiana | reverse complement strand
CCCATTAAATTTTGGGGCCATATGGAAAATCAAGGAAGGATCTGTGGCTTTGCACCTCCGGGGAGGGTCGTTGTGACATTGCACTTATCCTCTTCTCGCAGTAGCCTATTTTTTTTTCTCTTTCGTTTTTTCCTCTCCTTCCTGCCTTCCCAGAGTCATAACTTTTTTTTATTTTTTTTATCTACAAAGACACATGAGGGCTTTTATTTTTCCGGGACAAGATATACTTACTAGTGGTGTCATTCACAGTAACATAGAATATATTAGGAAACCACAAAAAATTCTATGTGTGCAAAAAGGGAAAAAAAAACCACTGTCCCTGTTTGCGGGTTTTTTTTTTTCTTTTGGGCGTGCAATTTTTGGTATACTGAGTTTTATCTGTTTCTGCAGGGTGTACAAATTCAATAAAAAATGTCCGTTTTTCTTTAAGTTTTGGTACCATAAGAAACAAAATCCAGACATTTTCTATTTTTCAAATTTTTGCACTGCACCATTTTCTGCAACCAATAACTGTTTTATACTTCTACCTACAGACTTGAGTAAGGGTGTAATTTTTGCAGGTTGAAGTGTACTTTTTATCGCTAAAGACAATCCTCTGCTCCAATGCACAGGAACACAGCAGTAGAGCCAGCACGTCAGAGTAGATGCCAAGCAAGCCATTTTTATTCTGTCTTTGGATGGTTTGTTTACGAATAGAAAGGTTTTAAATGCGGACCCTTTGTTTGTAATTGGAGCGGGTATTGTCTTAATTATTTTCCCCGATGGGGGGGGATGGGAAAAATCCGTGCAGCCACCCAAGGAAATCCCGGTCAGAGCATCAAATACTTATCTGTGGGTGAGCACTTCACAACTCAATATATATAAACTTTATTGCTATGTACTTTTTATTGGTGCCATTTTGGAATACATGTGACTTTTTTGATCACTCTTATTCCAATTTTTACGGGACGTGAAATTACAAAAAAAATAACTGCAATTTTGGCATTTGACATTATTTTGTCTACGGTGTTCAAAGTATAAGATAAATTATGTTATATTTTAATAGATCGGACTTTTACGGACACAGCAATACCAATGATGACCAATGATGTTTTAACTTTTTTATTATTTTAGTTTCTGAATTTGTAAAATGACAAAAGGGGGGTGTTTTTACTTTTTTAATATTTTTAATTTTTTTTTAAACCTTAAACATTTTTTTTTTTACTTTGAGTCCCCTTAGGATGCTTCACCACTTGGTGTCGCATTTTTTACAAGTAAAACAATGCAATAGGTGTAAAATATGCGGTTTTCTACTTATCTAATCTCCCCAAGGGTTATGAGGACCAGAATTCACAGATTTTTAAATTTGGTAAAAATGTTTAATTTTGACCTAAGGGAATTTGGGGTTTGTATGGGGATGGATTTTTGTGAAAAAAAATCAATAAAAAAGGAATAATTTTGATTATATGGGTTTTGCTTGCGTCTGTGTACATCAGACTTGGGCATTGTACGGCCCGGCGGCCCTTTAACCAGACAGATGTGGCCCACTGCCCATACAATGCCCAAGTCTGCTTTACACCATACTAAAAAGTAGCGCTTAGGGCCCCCCACTGCGTCGCGTTTGGGGGCCACGGCGGGCCTCCAGCATACTTTTGGGTATCCCGGGTTAGTTGTGAAGTGGGCAGTGGGGCCCCCATTTTAAAAATGACCTCATCACGCCGCTGCCTTCCTCGGGCCCCACAGCTAGTCACTTTATAGGCTATGCGGGGCCCAGGAGCTTTCTGGAAGAGCGTTCCCGGCGCTGGCGGGGTTTTGTGAAAAAGAGGGTGGGGCTAATTTTATTCTAAAGGTGGAATTTTGTTTTTTGAATTTCCCGAAAAAACTTCGGTTTTGAACGAAATTTGAAGTTTGGGGTAAATTTCGGGGGAAAGAAAATTTGTTGTTTTTGATTGATAAATGGGTGGAGTACATGGCGTTAATGGGGACCCAAAAAAAAAAAAATTGGGGGAAAGGGGGGGGATAAAACCCACATGAAAATTTTGCAGAGGGTGAAAACCCAAACAGAGGGCCGGCGGGATTCTGTTGGGCGTAAAGCACTATATAAAGGGTTTTGGGGGCCAACGCTGGGAGGCCCCATTTCCCCTCTCACTGTACTGAGTTTTTGGGAAGGGGCTGCCGGGGGTTTTTCCTTTTGATATCTTTCTAAAGAACCATTTTTTTATACAGCGATTTTTTTTGGGGGGGTTGGGCACACTTTTTTTCTCAAAAAAACTGCTTTTCTTTCGTTTTTAATTCTGATTTTTTGGGGGGTATTGGGGAATGAAAATCAGGGGTGCGTCCAATGCAGCTGGCCCCTTACAAGGTTTTAAAGCTATCTGCTCACAGCACATTGAATATCAAAGGGGTTTTCAAGCCTGCCCCCTTTTTGTATTCTTTTAAAAAAAACAGCTTTTTTAAAAACCAAAATTTCCATTTCCTTTTTTGGGTTTTGCTCTTTTCTTTTGGGCTTTTTTTTTTACAACCGGGGGAAACTTAAGCGTTTTTTTTGCTGTTGTGGTCAAAAAAAAGAAACCTTCTTTTCACTGCCAAAAAAGACTTTTCTTGAAACAAAATTTTCAAAACCCGAAGGTTAATTACAAGTTTTTCTGTTTGTAGCGTAAAATACACACCATTTTAAACCAACAAAGCTGGTAATTTTTTTTGTTTCAATTTTTTTGGGCCAAATTTTACACCCAAAGGGGAAACCCTATTATTTTTTCCCCCGTTTCCCCCTTTTTAAAAGAAACATTCTTTTTCACCCCCCCAAAAAGAAACCCCCCCATTCCCCAAAAATTCTACCCCCGGGTTTTTAAAATTAAAGGCCCTGTTTTGGTTTTTTTATTTTCAGAAAATACACAGTTTTTTTTAAAAAACCCACAAAAAGGGAAAATTTTTTTTTCCTTTGGCCCCACTTTTGGAGCGCACTTTAAAAATCCAAGGGTTCCCCAAAACTTTTTTACTGGGTTCATTTGGAGTAAATACGGGGTTTGTGAAATTTATCATATGCAGATATTTTTCTTTCAAACAGGGGTCTGTAAATTTTAAACAAACAGTTTTCCAGACAGAGAGGTGGAGGCTTTTTCACCTCCAAAGTGGCAGTGGCACAAACTTTTGGAGCCGGCCCAGCTCGCAGAAACGCAAGGGGAAAGTGGGCAGCAGGGGGCCATCGGTGAGGCCACAACTCCCGGGTTGTCATCTAGGGGCCCGTGTGTTGTTCAGCCCCCCAATTTTTTCCTTGATTGGTTGACTAGGTCATCCACTTCCTCCCCGATGAATTTTGACAAACCCAGCCAAGAGTCGGTGGGGGAAACCCCGACACAACCCTTAGGGTTTGGGATGGGCCCGGGGAGCGGGTCAGCGGCCCCACCTTCCCCAAACCCCCCTTTGTCCCATCCCGGGTTTCCCCCAGCCCAAAAACTACTATGGGGGGCTGGGGTCAGCCCAAAATTTATTTGCGAGGATGAACAATTTTAGGGGGGCAGTCAGCAGCTACTTGGCAGCGAAGAAATGGGGCCAATATCCCCTGCTTCTTGCGTAGGCGGCAAATATAGATGTGGAAGTGGCATGAGAGGCCCATGTTGTGAGGGGTCAGCCTCTGATACCAAGACTGGGGATGGGACAGCAGTGACGATGAAAACACAAATCGATGATGATGTAGCGACCGCACTTGGGAGTCGGGGAGACAAGGGCTTCATCATCGTCAGGAAAGAGGGTGCAGCTTGCGCGTCAGGCAGCGGCGTAGCCAGCAAGTGGGTTGTGTGGCCGTGAGTCATCAGGGGAGCAGCAGTGTAGGTCGGAGCCAAGTGGCCAAGGGGTAGAAAATCCGGTTTCAGGTCCAAAAAGTAGCGGCACAGGGGCTCAGCGAGGCAGCGGCAGCAGTATCTTTAGTGCAGAGCGTTGGCGGTAAAATCAGTTACTCGGGGGGGTGTGGCAGTTCTTTGCTAAGACACCGGGGGGCCGAATTATGGGTATATATAGAATCTGTAGGCAGAAAGTGGGAAACGTGGCCAGGGAGCTAACGTTGGGTACCACGGCCCTTTCGTCAACACATGCAGCATCCCATCCGGTGGCTTGGGGAAAACGTGCCTCAGATTGTGGTGGTCCATCCCGCCGCCGCAGCAACAGCAGCAGCAGCGCCCAGTGGCACGCATGCCATTGCAGCCAGTCAAGACTCCACCACCGCTGCAGAAGGGAGTTGTTTCTCTTTGCCATCATCTCCCGGTCCAGATGCTCCTGCTCCTCGTACTCATGGCGCCACAGTCGTTAAACGGGCGATTGCAAAGAGACAACAGTAAAGCGTCCAACCATCCTAAGGTGCAGAAGCTGACCGTGCTCCTCTCCAAATTGTTGGTACTGCAGTCCCTCCCTTTCCAAATGGTGGACTATGCACCGTTCAGAGAACTAATGGCTTGTGCCGAGCCGAGATGGAGAGTTCCAAGCCGTAATTTCTTTTCCAAAAGGCAGTACCAGCACTTCATAAATATGTAGAACAGAAGGTGGGACAGTCCTTGAGCTGATCGGTTTGTTCCAAGGTGCATGGCAGCGCGGACGTCGGGAGCTGTAACTACGGTCAGGGCCAGTACATGTCCTTTACGGCCCACTGGGTGAATGGGCTTCTGAAATTGAAAGTAGCCTCAAAGGGGCTATCCTGTCCTTGTGGGGGGGCCAAATTATCTTAAAAATAACAAAGGGTGCACCGAGAAAACAAAACACAACATGCCCTGTTGCTGTGAAAGTGCTTCTGATTTTATTCACAAAATGGTGGTTTTTTATACCTTTTTGCAAATGAGTAGATAAGAAGCATCACATGCACCTGGCTGTGAGGGTCTATTGGCAAGTCCTTATCTCCAGACCACTCCTCACAGCTCTGGAATGCTTTGGACACAGGGTGTAACTTCTGAATAGGCGCCATCTTTGATTACACGACGATCTATACAAACTACTACAGGCGGCCATTTTGTTTAACACATTAATGACAAAAGATATACCTACAGCTTTTACATGCTGTATTATATAGGTATATGCCTATTATATATATATATATTTATATATATGTGAGGCATATAATAACTAATACATTAAAATAGAGACACAAAGGATCACATATATATATATATATATATATATATATATATATATATATATATATATATATATATATATAAAACCTTTGTTCGCATCCACAACACTTCCTGCCCAGGCACACCAACAACTTGGACAGGAGACACAGCTTTCTCCTCCACGTTGACAAACTGCGGCTCATGCGCCAAAGTCCGCCTCAACATCCAACACCAACACCATCAACTCAGTCTCAACAAGTAATGCTCCATCATACTACATGTGTAGGGCACAGCGGTGTCACGCAGTTGTCTCCCTGGCTTGCTCGGCGAACGAAGTCACACAGGGGAGGAACTGCTCCGCGTCATGCAGCAAGAAATCGATGTGTGGCTTTCTCCGCGCCAACTGCAAATCGGAACCATGGTGACGGACAATGGGAGTAACATGGTGTCCGCGCTGCACCGAGGAAGGATGGTCCATGCGCCCTGCATGGCGCATGTGTTCAATCTGGTTGTGAAAAGGTTCCTGAAGTCTTCCACCGATCTTCAGAAGATTCTGAAAATGGCCAGGAAACTGTGCATGCACTTCATCCATTCCTACAAAGCCAGGAACACCCTCCTCGAATTGCAGCGGCAGAACGGCCTCCCCCAACACACTCTGATATGTGATGTTTCCACCCGTTGGAATTCCAGCCGGCACATGTTGGACCGACTGTATGAAATGAGAAAGGCCATTAACGATTTTTTGATGATCCAGGTGGAGAGGAGTACTCCCCTGTGTAACTTTGATGTCAGCCAGTGGCAGCTCATGCGTGACACCTGCCATTTGTTGAGGCCATTCGAGGAGGCGACGTTATATGTCAGTCGCCAGGACTACGGGATGAATAACGTCATTCCACTGCTTCATGTCCTGGAACAGATGCTGAAAAATCTGTCTGGGCAGGGGACTGGAGATGTGGCGACTACATCTCGCGGCCACATGAGTCCGGTGGGGGACTAAAATGGGGGGAGAGGAGGAGGAATTGGAGCTAAGCATTGTCAGTGAATGAGGGATTTTCTACCCGGGTGACAAAGGGAAAAGGGAAAGGAGCAGCTGGAGGAGTTGATGGAGATGGGGAAAGACAAGGCAGATGCCCGCAAGAACCGAGGCAAGTATACATGGAGAGGAGGCGGGGACCCCCTTTTGGAGTTACTTGGAGAGGGCCCGCGCATGCTGATTTGCCTGGAAAGTAACCCCGATGTCCCATCCGGGGGGTGACTTCTGGTTCCCCTATTGGACCCTCAGGGTTTTCAAAAGGGGAGTTTTTCCCAGCTGCTAAAGGGGAGGAAAAAACTCAAATACTATAGGGAAACCCTCCGAGTCATTTGGCCATGCCTATGTGCAGCATCATCCCTCCTCTGACAGGTTGCCCTGGGGGTTTTTTCAGCGCTCACAAATCTGCTGCGGTGTGGGGGAAGGTGGGGGGGGTAGGGCCGGTCCCAGCTCCACAGAGAAACCAAAGTTGGGCATGTTCAGCTTCCTTCACCCGCCTATGAGGAGGGCAGTCGCCAGCAGAGCAGCCCTGGGCAGCCTTAAACCAAACAAGTGGGGCCACTTGAACAGCACTCTGCCACCCCAGTTAGAAGATCCTGGACTAGGGGGAGCCAAATGGATGTGTGGGCCGCAATTGCCGAGTTTGCAGGGGGGAAAGCTGTCCTGCCCGGGCCGTAGGTGCATAGAGCAGGTTTTTCGTGCGGTGGGGGCCATCGTTCCCCCCAAGGAAAACCCGCTTTTTCCATGGGAAATGTGGCCCTGCCCTTTGTCAAATGAATCGGGTGGATGGCCGGTTTTCCCCCAAACCCCAATGTCTTAGGCGTCAGACTCATCAGCCATGACCCCCTACCCAAACTGTGAGAAATAGTTGGGTTCAAACTACCGCCTCAGTATTTCTGATGCCGCCCCCCCCTATGCCACATCTGTGCCAGTTTCTCCATCACCCAAAACCCCCTCTTTACCAGGGGACTGGTATTGCCACCACCCACACTCTGTATTGTGTACTCTTTGACCTCATGTTCGCTTTGGGTTCCCCCACACTGTGACTTTTGCCCCCTCTCTCCCTCATGCTGTGCTGCTGTTGTTGCTGCTGCGGTCACCACACAGCTGTCATTTGTGCCCCCCTCTGACCCTTTTCTGTTGCTCCTGCCGTCACCTCACTCTCTGCATTGTGCCCTCTGGGGGCCCACTACTGTTTTGCCCACCTCCAAAAATGTCATTGTGCCACTGCCTGACCCCATCTGTGCTGTGGTGCTGCCGTGACCTACATACGTGTTTTGTGCCCTCTGTGGCCCCACTCCGTTTTTTCCCCCTCCCAAAAGTATTGTGCCCCTTCCTGCTGCTGCTGTGGTGCTGCCTGACCTCAACCCCCCGTGTTATTGTGCCATTCTTGGCCTACTCCCGTTTTGCCACCTCCAGAATGTCATTGTGCCACTCTTGACCTATGTGTGCGGGTGTGCCGTAAAATACACCCCTGTTCATTGGCCACTCTGTGGCCTACTCCTTTTTTGCCACCTCCAGAATGTCATTGTGCCCCTTCTGACCTCTGCTGCTTTGTGGGTGTGCCGAAAACCCCCACACGTTCTTTTGCCCCCTCTCCTACTCCCGTTTTTGCCCCTTTCAGAATGTCATGTGCCACTGTCTGACCCCATTGTGTTGAGGATTAGTTTTGGGTATCGCAAGGGGGATAGTGTTCGGCCACCATCGATAAGGTTTTTCGTAGTCGCATCTCCGATGACCATTAAAGTCTATGGGAAAAGCAACAACCCTTTCCCATTCTTACACCCAAACAGAGTGAAAAAAAAAGCCTGAATTTAACAGCCAAAACATTTCAAAGGGGATACCTGTACACTTAGGCAAAACACTTAGGTAAAAAAAGCCACAGAAAAAAGGGTCAAAACACCATTAAACTTTTCCCTGCCCTTTTTTCCACAGTATGCCCCTTAAAAACCTGCTTCCCCCCACAAATTTAAAAAAGTGCCAGAAGGAGTTTTATTTGAACCATAATTTTACTTAAAATGGACATTAAAATACCCTGCCCCGGGGAACGCAGCATAAACCAAAAAAACCCTGCATGACCCACGTTTAAAAAAAGTGCCGGAAAAAAAGTAGTTTTAAACCCCCAAAATTTTAGTTAAAACTGGACATTGAAAAAAACCCTGCCCCTGGACCCCCCAGAATGCCCCTTTAAACCTGTCGACCCACAGTTTAAAAAAAGGTCCCGGGAAAAAAAGGAGTCTTTCAATCACCATTTTAGTTGAACTGGACATTGACTTACCTGTCTGGGACCGAAATTTATCCCCATTAAACCTGTCTGCCCCCCAGATTAAAAATTTTGGGGGGAAAAAAGGATTTCCTTTAACCACCTTTTATTTAAAAACTGGACATTAAAATATTAACCTGTTCGGGGACCGCAGTATGCCAATTAAAACCTGTCTGCCCCCCCATTTTAAAAAAGTCCCGGGAAAAAGGGGAGTCTTTAAAACCACCTTTTTAGTTGAACGGGACTTTTGACTATCCTGTCCTGCCCCCACAGAGGGGGGCCCCCCAGGGATTTTACAGTGGGGGGGGTTTTAAGAGCCCAGGTTGGCGTCCGTCATCTTTTAACAGCAGGTTAAATGCCCTGAGGGACGCAAAAGCAAGAAAACTTTTCGTGCTAAAGCAGAGTGCGGAACCCGGAATTTGTGTGAAAAGCCCCACCCTTTCCCTTTCGGGTTACACAGTCAAGCCCCTGGGTGGCGTTTTGCCCCCCCTTTGGGTGGTAACCAATTGAGTTCCCCTTGGAAATACTGGGGGGTTTTCCCGCCCCTTTTTAACCCCCGGGTTTCCCCTTTTTCTTCCCCAAATTCTTTTTCCTCTTTTTTCCTCAATGTGCTGGGGGAAAGGGTTCCCCTTTTTCTTTGTTCTCTGTCCGTGCCCCTATACCCCATGCCCTTTCTGAAAAAACCGTATCTGGTCAAGTTTTCCGTACTCCCTTGTACAATTTCAGAGGAATTTTTTAACAGCTATTTTGTACATTTCAAAAAATTTTTTGTAGTTTAATTCTAGAAACCCAAAATTTTTTAAAAAAGGATGGAAAACCCCCCATGTCTTTTTTTTCCCCTTTTTTTTAATTTTATTAAAAGGGGGGTCTCAATACAGGGATTGATAGCTATGTTAAAGATTTGAAAAAAACAAATCATTTTTCAAATTTTGTGTCCCCTTAACAGTGTCCTACCTATTTTCCTGTTTTTGGACAGGGACCATTTACCTTTGAGCCCCTTTGACAATTGTGAAGGGAAAATTGTCTGTTAGAAAAAACATTTTTTATAATAGGAACGTTAGTATAGCGGATGTCACAGCAAAATGCCCCCAAAAATTCAAAAAATTGGGCCCATGAGGGCAATTTGGACCCAAATTTGGCAGAACAAAAAGTTGTTGAAACAAAAATTTTTTTTTTTAATTTGGAAATGTTGTTTTAGCTGATGTAAAAGGGAAAAGCCTCCAAAAATTTTAAAAACATGGGCCCCTTGAGCCACTTTGGACCAAATTTTTGAAGAACCAAAAAGGGTTTTTAGAAAAAAACATTTTTTATAAAAGGACCCGTAGTATAGCTGCATGTCACAGGGAAAAAAAGGCCCCCAAAAATTTTAAAACATGACCCATGAGCCACTTTTGACAATTTTGAAAAAAAAAAATGTCTTTTAGAAAAACCCTTTTTTAGGGAAAGGACCTTTTAGTATTTCTGGGGATTTCCAAAGCGGGAGGGCCCTAAAAATTTAAAAAAAGACTTCTCAGCCCCTTTTTAAAAATTGGGGAGGGGGGAAAATGCCCCTTAGAAGCCCACAAATTTTTGTTCCAAAGGGGGCCCTGATTTTTTGCTGTTCTCACGGGGAACTGACCCCAAAAAATTTTTAAAATGAAATTCTCAGCCCCCTATTAAAAAATTTTGAGGGGAAAAAAAGGGCCAAATTAAAAAACCACATTTCTGTTCCAAAAGGGCCCTAATTTTTGCTATTTTCTCACAGCAAAAAAGGGCACCAAAAAAAATTACAAAAATGACTTCTAGCCCCTGTTAAAAAATTTTGAGGAACATGAACCCCCCAAAAAATTGACAATGCGAAAAAATTCTAAAGATGAAGTGGGGTTAAAAGGAATTTTGGTTTTGTCATGAAACCCGGGGCTTTTACAGGGCTCCTCACAGCAAAAACCAGCAAAATGAACTGTTGGGGGGAAAAAGAGAATAAAAAAATTTCAGTAAAAAAAATGATCTTTTTTAAAAAAGTTTTTTAAGAGGAAACCCTTTCTGTTTGGGAAAAGGAATGTGAAGTAGACCAAACAACTAATCGGTGACCTCGGCAAATTTTTGGGGCCCCAACTTTATCAGAGATCCCGCCTGATTCATCTTGATGAAAGTCAAACCCATCCAAATTATCTGTGGAAAGCCGGGGGCATTTGTCTGTAATGAATGCTCCGGGTGTGCTGAAGGTCTGCCCCAGATTTTGACGTGGGCCCGGGCAGGGACAACACCTCTATGGCGTGGGACCAAGTCGGGCCAAAATTTGTCCATTTGGGGTACCCCCGAAGTCTATTTTGGGCCCGGAAAACACATTTAAAAAAAAATCCCGGGGTTTAGACGCATGATGGGCGTTTCACCAGATCTTAAATTTTGGGTTTTCCCGGGTGTTGTTTTTTGTTTTGCCCTGCGTTGCCATTTGGGGGGGTTGGTGAGGTGGTAAATAAAGATTGCCAAAAGGTCACCCATTAGGCCCTTTTGCCAACTTGCCTGCTGCTGCTGCTTTTCTGACGCTACGGGCTTTCTTGGGGACTCTATTGCTTTTCCCCGTCGCTGGGAATTTTTTCCCCCCGTGACATTTGAAGGAACGTTAGAAGCAGGGGCAAAAGTTCTCCCGTTGATCAATCAAATAAAAGGTTTTCCCTTTCCCGCATTTTTTCTACTATTTGGGTTTGGGGGGAAGGGAAAATGGTGAGTTTTGTTTTGTAACCGGGGGAAACCCCCGGAGGGTGGGCCCACCCGGGAAAAAGTTGTTCATTTTTTTATGGCCTTAATGCGAGGATCATGTTGGAGGGAAATTTGGGCATCCAAAGCACTTCATGTGAGAGATTTGGGGCCTTTATTTTCCCCAAACCTTGGGGCGAAGGGCCTTTGGGAAACTGATCTTCCTCATTCTTCCTCATCCCCGTCAAATTCACGCCAAAACCTTTTTTCCAAGGCGGGCATCGGTTTAAAATCGGTGTCTACAGAAACCTCCCCCCTCCTTCCCCCTGCCCTCCGGCACAGCCCTTTCAACACAGCCCTGACTTTCCTGAGATTTTTGCAAATCTGAGGCTGATGCGCCACCTATGGGGACTAGTCTGGACCCCGGGAACCAAATGCCCAATGAAGACAGGGTGAAATTGTGAAACTGTCGGGGGAATTGTGGGTTTGCGGGGAGAAAGGTCCGTGTCCCCATTGTTTCCGTTCCTCCTCCATCGCGGGGGGGAAAATGTTGTTTCGAGTGTCCCCAACGATCGGCCAGAACTAAAAATCACCACAAAAGCCATGCTGACAAGGGCATAGTCCGCACTGGGAAAACCTTTTTTTGGGGGGCTTCTTCAAAACTTTGGCCAAGGAAAAGTGCAGAGCTCTTTACCTTTCCTTTCCCCTCTTTGGGGGCTCAAAACCCTTGGGGCCCCACGCTGCCCTTTTAAAGGGCCTTTTTGTCACTTTGGGACTGCGTAATGGCATTGCGCTGCTTTCCCAATCGCTGGAGCATGTGGAGGGGGGAAAATTCCCCCGCTTTTTTCCAGGGGCAACAATTTGGGGAAAATTGGGCGGGGGGGCCGAGTGAAGCTGCAACGAAGCCCAGGGGGGAAAAAAGCAGAAGGGGGAAAGGGGGAAGTGCGAATTTTAGCCTCGAGCCTTCTTTCAAGGGAGGGGAGTCCAGACCCCAAGGGAAAACTCCCTTTTGAAATTTTCCTGGACGACCCGGTTAATGACATTTTGCCAGGCAAAAGGGGTGTGCTCCAATCTACGTCTTAAGGGGCGGCCAGCCAAGATTTTTGCCCGTTATCGGGTACCCCTTGCCTGGCACAAGGTTTTTTTCACCCAGCCCCGCGCTCGGGGTTCCAAATTTCCGGAAAAGCCGTCCCCAGTCCCGCCCCGTTTTGGGGACGGTCTTCCCAAAACAGATTAATTTCAACACGGCCCGGTGTCTCTGGGCACAATTGGTGCCAACCCGAGGACCTTGGGGGGGAAAGGGGCCCTTTCACCCAAACCCTGGGGGTTTTTGAAGAGCGGTTTTTGCCGAGCCCTGAAGACCCACCGTCCCCCCCAGAGGACCCTCCACCAAAACCCCCACCCCCCGTGAGCTGTCCCAGTAATTTTAAACGACCTTTTGGGCCCTACTTTTCTTGTCCCCCTGTCGGTGGTCAGATTTGGAAATTTTCCCGGGGGACAGATTCAGACAACGCGCTTGAAAAAATTTTTGATGAAACGTGGCTTTGGGCCCGGGCAGGGGAACCGGGTTTTCTGGGGAAAAAAATGGGCCTGCTCGGCCCTCTGGTATTGGGGCAGGCAAAGGGGCTGAAAGTGGCCGGAACCCATCTTTGTCCACCAGACGGAAAGGCCCAAATTTTCCAAGGCCAAAAGCCTGGCAATGGCCGGGCATTCAGGCTTTTTTGGGTTTTTGGGTGGTTTGAGTTAAAATGTTTTTTTCTGCTCCCAAAAATTGGAAAACAGAAGGTGGGTGCTTTGAAATGGCCCCCCCGTACGGTTTTGCCCAAATCGTCAAAAATGGCGGAAGGAGAAGGGGTTTGGAGGGGGCTTGGTGGTGCTGGTGGGACTTTGGGGGCCCCCAAAGTTGGAGGCCCCCAAACGGGGAAAGGGTGGGTCCCTGATCATGGGCTTGAGAGAACATGGGCAGCTGGGGGAACCCCTGGTGGTGGCGGGGAGCCCGGGGGGAGGCGGAAACAGGGGGGGTTTTGACAGTGGGGCTGGGCCCGGGCGTTTGGTTGGCCTTTTTTGGCCACTTAAGGTTCTTTCCTCCCACTTATGCGTTTTCCGCGGGGCAAAGGCCCGGGTTTCAAAGACACGCTGGGGAATCAGAGGGGGTTTTTTTCAAAAAAGGCCCAGGCCCGAGAGGGGCCTTTGGGCCTTTTTGACGGGCGATAAAAAAGAGGAAGGGGGGGTTGGCGCTGGGCCGTGGGGTGGCGGAAACATAAACAAGGGGGGCTTTTGCCACCCCCCTCCCTTTTTGGGGGCGGGGGCCGTATTGACACTCCCCCATGTGTCATCCCCCTCTTCTTGATGAAGGGGCTCGCAAAGCCTAAATTTTGGGGGGAAAAGACCCCGTTGGGTCCGCAAACCGTATCATCATCAAAAACAGGGGGGACTTTTGGGGTCCTGACTTTCGCATCCAGAAGCGGGGGCTACAAAACAAGAGGGCCCGGGAAGGCGTTGGCCGACCGCCCTGGGATTTTTGGCGATTGGGCCGGCTTTCCCTTTTCCTCCCTCTGATGGCTCAGTAAAGGGGTAGAGCAGACCTAAATTTTCCCCCTTTATTTTTTAAACCCTGCTTCTGACCCCAAACCCATTTTTTTCATCCAAAAATGTTTTCCCAAGGGAAAAGGATTTTTCCCCAGTGGTGGGTACACGAGTTTTACAAATTTTGGGCTGCTTAAAGTTGGGCGGATGCTGGGGAAAGATGCTGTGACGAAATTTGTGGTTTTGACTCTGATTGGGAAAGGGCGAGGAGGTTTGAATTTCTGGATGCAGGTTTCATTAAACCAAGGGAAGGACAGGGTTGGCGGGCGCTGTTGTTACCTTTAGATTCCACAGGGGCCCCGACCCAGCGATGGGCAGGGTTTTTACGGTCCTGCCAAAACAGCCCCAACCCCTGGATGCGTGTTGTCGCCAGCACTGGAAGGAGCCACCTTCTCTCCTACCCCCCCACCTCCATGTGCTACCCCTCTTTTGCTGCTTTTCCACCTGCCCTTTCGTCCATGTTCAGGGAAAAATAAAAATTTGGAAGGTATGGGAAAGTTTTGGAAAATTCTTATTTTAAAAAGACGGCAAAAATTCCCCCAGCTATGCCTTAAAAACCCTCTAAACAAAAAAAAAAAAATTGCTGGATTCAAATTTAAAATGCAAGGTGTCTCTATCAACAAAATCTGGAATGGGCAAAAGTGCCCAAAAAACCACGTATTGTTATTTTTTGGGATTTTTTAAAACCCGGGATTTTTTTCACCTTTCTATTCACCGTTGACTATAAAAAAAAGCTGTTTTTTAGATTTTCGTGCAAGCGGCGTCAATGAACAAAGGGTTTTTAGTGGCCCCAAAATCAAAAACAGTACTGTTATGTTTTCGTATAATACTGGGGATTTTTTGCCCCCTTTTTATTTTACCCCGTGGTGGAAATATTAAAATTGTGTTTTCAGATTTACGTGCAAGCTGCGTCAATGAACAAAGCTGTAGTGCGCCAAAGTCAAAAAACACGTATCTGTTATGTTTTCGTATAATACACTGTATTTTTGCACCTTTCAATTCACCTGTGGTGACTATAAAATTGCTGTTTTAAGATTTACGTGCAAGCTGCGTCAATGAACAAAGCTGTAGTGCGCCAAAGTAAAAAAACACGTATCTGTTATGTTTTCGTATAATACACAGTATTTTTTGCACCTTTCAATTCACCTGTGGTGACTATAAAATTGCTGTTTTCAGATTTACGTGCAAGCTGCGTCAATGAACAAAGCTGTAGTGCGCCAAAGTCAAAAAAATGTATCTGAAATGTATTCGGATAATAAAATGTATTTTTTGCACCTTTCAATTCACCTGTGGTGACTATAAAATTGCTGTTTTCAGATTTACGTGCAAGCTGCGTCAATGAACAAAGCTGTAGTGCGCCAAAGTCAAAAAACACGTATCTGTTATGTTTTCGTATAATACACGGTATTTTTTGCACCTTTCAATTCACCTGTGGTGACTATAAAATTGCTGTTTATCGATTTACGTGCAAGCTGCGTCAATGAACAAAGCTGTAGTGCGCCAAAGTAAAAAAACACGTATCTGTTATGTTTTCGTATAATACACGGTATTTTTTGCACCTTTCAATTCACCTGTGGTGACTATAAAATTGCTGTTTTCAGATTTAAGTGCAAGGTGGATATATGAACAAAGGTGGAATGGGTAAAATTGAAAATGAACACCTATCTGAAATGTATACTGATAATAAAAGTGCAGTTTTGCACCTAACACAGAGACCTGCAGTTACTAGAAATGATGTGTATCCTAATATAAGTTCAGGCTGCCCAATATCCAGTAAATATTTTCAATAGCAAACTGTTAATAATAAAGATATTGCAGTGCAATGTCTACACTAAGTCTTGGTGAACTTTATCCAGTGTTCTTTATAGAGCTTGTCTGTGTTCGCCCGCGGGCCCCCCCCTCCCACTCACCCCGTGACTTTACAGCGGTAGATGCTCCTTTAAAATTCTCTACCTAACTACATAAAATCTTCCAATCTCTAATCTAACTAAATTGTAAGGATCACAGCTAATAGTAGAGGTTTCTCTGTGCAGAAATAGAATAATTTCGCTGAGCTGTTTGGCCACAGGCAGACGCACGTCCTACTCCTATGAGACGCTGAGAGGACACTGAGGCTGAACAGGAAACGCTGTTCTATGTAAAAACGAGGTCATGTGATTTTTCCAGCCAATCGCAACCATACACATCCCAGTCATGACGTCGCACCACACATCTCACCCTGCTCTATTCTGTAATCTGATTTGCTGGCCGGCAAAATTACAGGAAGCGCCGAAAATGGCGCGATCTTAATAGATGATGCACAGATTTTAGCCTTAATTATCGCATGAGCTAAAAATTTCGATCACCATAAAAACCTTGCCGATTTCAACTTTGTCAATAATAATCGCTCAACACTAGACCTCATGCTGCTGTTGTGGCTGCTGCCATAACCTACACACTGTGTCATTGTGCCACTTTTGGGCCTACTCCTGTTTTTGCCACCTCCAGAATGTCTTTGTGCCACTGTCTGACCTCATGCTGCTGCTGGGGCTGCTGCCTTGACCTTTCACACTGTGTCATTGTGCCACTTTGTGGCCTACTCCTGTTTTTGCCCCCTTTCCAGAATGCCCATTGTGCACTGTCTGACCTCATGCTGCTGTGGCTGCTGCCATCACCTCCACACTCTGTCACTGATGTTGCCACCTGAGCCCTCAGCTTGTTTTTTTTCAGCTGTCGCTGTCATGACTTTATCAGGCTACTTTCCCCCTTCAGTTTTTTGGTCAGTTTTGCCCTCTTAAGTGCCCAAGGAATTTTATAAATGAAGCGATTCTAAGAGGGGGCGGCAGTCATGTGCATGTTTATAACTAAAACACAACATTGTTGAAAAAACCAAACCAAGCTCCCTCTGCAAAATTTAAGCATGGAAAAAACGCTCTACAGCACCCTGCAGGCTCTGTGCAGCCTGGAAATAGCTGTTTTTTAACGTTATTCGTCCCAAAGTAATTCGGACCGAAATGAATTTTGTCGGGAAATTCGGCGAAGTGACCGAATTTTGAGAAATTCGCCCATCTCTAGTGATGACGTCACGCTGCCAGTGTCAGGCAGAAGAGGAAGGAGCTCGACTGAGAAGGAGGTAAGGTGAGTATTATTGTTACTATTTTTATTGGCATTCTATATACCTGCCTAACTGAGGGGACCTATATATACCTGCCAGCCTGAGGGGACCTCTATATACCTGCCTGCCTGGGGGTGATATATATATATATATACCGGCCTTCCTGGGGGGACCTATATATACCGGCCTGCATGAGGGGACCTATATATACCTGCCTGCCTGAGGGCGCCTATATATACCTGCCTGCCTGAGGGGACCTATATATACCTGCCTAACTGAGGGGACCTATACATGTCTAACTAACAGAGGGGACCTATACACCTACCTAACTGAGGGGACCTATAGAGCTTCCTATCTGATGAGGGGAGCTATGGAGCTACCTAACTTATATACATATAAGAAAGGAGCTGCTGAAAAATTGAGGATTCTAAGGTACTTGTGTCCAAATCTGCAGGGACCAGTATTGGGCAGGAGAAGTCATCATGGCGGTCTGGGCCGAAAGAAAAAAAGCAAGGGGAAGACCACCACTTCTTCCATGGCTGGTACCTGGTCAAAGCGCAGTCGGATGACACTGGAACTATGTTGGTGTCCCTGGGAGACACATTAACTATGATAAAGGCAAGATGTCCTGGAGGTAGTCCCAACCATCCATCTCTCAGGAGTAGGTGAGGGGAACACGCTATTCACTTGTTACACTGTAGTCATGTGAGGGGGGCATATAGTTTGCCGCTTTAACTCTTTATTTTCCTGTCTGGTTTGCCTCCTGCAGAACTTTTTGTCTAACTTTTTACATTTACAGAAAGTGTTTCAGGATGTATTGTTTATTCTACTGAAGGGTGACCTACCTAACCAAGCTACCTACCTATGTTAATTGTGGCCAGATGCAAGATTTAATAGGGGATCATTTGAATGACAATATACTGCAGTACACAAGTAGCATAGTATATTGTACTAGCTTGGCCGCCAACAGAAATTTCAGGGCCCCATACAGCTGAAGCACCTGCCCCCCACTGTGAACTCCGCCCCCAGCAACCCGATCGCCCCGCCCTCAGCAACAAAAAAAAAAACGCCGAGCCGCCAAAAATGCGCCCAATTTACCACAAAATACAGTATACAAAAAAGAACTGTATTGTGTAGTACAATAGCAAGTGAGTCACATATCTGTCTGTATCACTCATCTGTTTGTCTCATATCCTAGACACAGGGCTAAGTAGCTCCATCCATATCCCCCACCGGCCCATATACAATATCCCCCTCCACTTTTCACTTGGTCACGCAACTCACCACCTTCTAAAATAAACGCCAGCAAGAAAGGAAAAGTCTAACTCCTATCACAGGGTCAGGTGTTCCCTCACTTTTACAATCAGGGACACATGTACACTGGCATTATACCCGCACCAATATAAACTACAACACCACCATATTGAGACTACATAGTGGTCTGACACCAGCTTGGGTCACATCACATTACAGTTACATTACTAAGTAGGTAGGCAAGACCCTAGGTAGGTTGGCAAATGTGCAAGGCCCCAGGTAATTAGATAGGCCCTATTTAGGTAGGTAGACCCCCACTGGATAAGTTGGTAGGCTAGCCCCAGGTAGGTTGGTGGCAGGTAAATAGACATGGGTGGTAGATAAATAGCCCCCTTGTAGATAAGCAGGCCCCAGTTGGGCAAGTTGATAGGCTACAGTTAGGTTGGTGGACCCAGTTAGGTAGGCTGTAGGTAGGTGGTTGCCCCCAGTTAGGTAAGCTGTAGGTAGTTCGGGCCCCCTTTATATAGGCTGCAAGCAGTTATGGACCCCCTTTAGGTAGTGTACAGGCAGTTAGAGGTCTCCTTTAGGTAGTATACAGGTAGTTAGGAGCCTCCTTTAGCTAGTGTGCAGGTAGAGTCCCCTTTAGTTTGTAGGTAGCCAGGGCCCTCTTTATGTTTAGGTAGAGTCAGGGCCCCCTTTAGGTTTAGGTAGAGTCAAGGCCCCCTGTATGTTTAGGTAGAGTCAGGGCCCCCTTTAGTGTTAGGTAACGTCAGGGCCCCCTTTAGAGTAAGGTAGAGTCAGGGCCCCCTTTAGAGTTAGGTAGCGTCAGGGTCCCCTTTAGGGTTAGGTAGAGTCAGGGTCCCCTTTAGGGTTAGGTAGAGTCAGAGCCCCCTTTAGGGTTAGGTAGAGTCAGGGCCCCCTTTAGGATTAGGTAGAGTCAGGGCCCCCTTTAGGATTAGGTAGACTCAGGGCCCCCTTTAGGGTTACTTATAGTCAGGGCCACCTTTAGGGTTAGTTAGAGTCAGGGCCCCCTTTCGGGTTAGGTAGAGTCAGGTCCCCCTTTAGGTTTAGGTAGAGTCAGGACCCCCTTTAGGGTTAGGTAGAGTCAGGGCCCTCTTTAGGATTAGGTAGAGTCAGGGCCCTCTTTAGGATTAGGTAGTGTCAGGGCCCCTTAGGATTAGGAGTGTCAGGGTCCATATATAGAGTTAGAGTTTATTGAGTCTGAGTATATATATAAAAAAAAAAAAATCAGCCACTTACCTCGCTCTCGGTCCTGTCGCCCCCGGACACTCCCCGCCGCTCCCGGGCGCTTCCCGCCGGCCTCTACTGCCGCACTGCATAGGCGGTGCGGTGATGTGATGTCACCGCGCGCCTACGTCAGCAGTAGGGGCCGGCGCCTGGCAGGCTGAAGGCCTAATGCCTTCAGCCTGCCAGGGAGATCAGCGGAGTGCAGCGCTAGCGGCACTGTGCTCCGCTGACACCGCGCGGCCCCGGGAGTGGAGGACATTAGTCCCCGACTCCCGGGCCGGGTCTCTGAGCGCTCGGGACACAGGGCCTGGGCGTGCAGAGACCGGATGCGGCGGCCGGGACCCGGGGAGCGGCAGCACTCCCTCCGGGGCCCACAGCAGCTCGGGGCCCACATTGCGGGCCAGTCCGAGCCTGGTTCGGCGGCTGCACCGCCGGTCGGCGCTCTGTCATGAGGAATATGGGGGCCTGCTTGCAGCGGGCCCCCTTGTTCCACCGGGCTCCGTACAGGAGTACCGGCTGTACCCCCTGTACGGTGGCCCTGTGTACTAGTGATCACTTGTACAAATACCAGGTGAGAAAGGAAGAAAAAAGATTTAAAACTCAGTTTTGCAATAAAGTTAGAATTAAATGTGGAAACGTCACATGCACCCAAAAATGGAAAATGATACAAATAAAAACCCTAAACCCCATAACAACCTATCCTGGACACAGCTTAGCTGACAGAAAGAGGTTATTGGTCTAAGAAAAAACTAGTAAAACACATTAAACACTCTTTATAAATCTGGTATCGACAGAATTCTATTGACCACAACATACAGATACCATGTCATTAATAACACATAATACGTGTACACAAAAATAAACCCCAAAAACTAGTTTTCCCCCGTTCACTCAATTTCTCATGTGGCATGGGAAAATTAATGTGTACATAGTGACTTGTTGGTGCTTTTGGAGAGCCCAATTGTCCTGTATGCGATTTTGTCTTGGAGCTAGCTACATTTAATGGTTGCACCACATGGCAAAGAACTGTCTAATGATCTGAAAAAAATAATTGTTGCTCTGCATAAAGATTGCCAACACCTTGAAACTGAGCTGCAGCATGGTGGCCAAGACAAAACTGCAGTTTAACAAGACAGGTTCCACTCAGGCCTCATCATGACCAATCAAAGAGGTTGAGTGCACATGCTCAGCATCATATCCAAAAATGAGCATTGCTTCAGAGATTACAATGGTGGGGATCAGCCTGTCAGTGCTTAGACAATATGCTGTACACGGCATCAAGTTGGTCTGCATGTCTGTTGTCCCAGAAGGAAGCCTCTTCTAAAGATGATACACAAGAAAGACTGCAGACAGTTTGCTGACGATAAGCAGACTAAGGACATGGATTACTGGAGCCATGTCCTTTGTTCTAATGAGATGAAGATAAACTCTTTGGTTCAGATGGGGTAAAGCATGTATGGCGGCCACCAGGTGAGGAGTACAAAGACAAGTGTGTCTTGTCTACATTCAAGCATCGTGGTGGGAATGTCATGGTTTGGGGCTGCATGAGTGCTGTCGGCTATGAGGAGCTACAGTTCATTGAAGGAACCATAAGTGCCAACATGTACTGTGACATACTGAAGCAGAGCATGAACCCTTCCCTTCTGGGCCAAGTGTCCCAATATGATAACTATATTTACTATTTTGCCATAGGCAAACTTAAACTCTATCAGTTCTTTATCTATAAAACACCAAATCGCATACATGCCAGCTCCCCCGTTTTTGGCGGGGGGGTCCCGCAATTTGGGGTCCCCCCCCACCCTCCCGGGAGAGCTGGCATTCCTCCCGCTGCCAGTAGGCGGCGGGGGCTCGTTAAATGGCCGCGGCACAAGAGTTGCGCTAGGGCGCTACGCTGGCGCCGCCGGGCCACTCCTACAGGCGGGTGAAGCGCCCGCAGCGGCCGCTTCACCCGCCCGGAGTCTCGCTGTGCAGGGAGGAGGCAGGAGGGATCGCTCCCTCCTCCCTCCTCTCCTGTATGTCCGGCGCCGGTGCGCGCCGTACATACGGTCAGCGGCGCAGGAGATCGGCCGGGAGGTGTCCGGAGCTGCAGGAGCCTGGTGAGGTAAGTGGATTTTACTATTTTATTTTTATCAATCTATAAGGGGCTCTACCTGGCTACAATGGGGGGGGGGGGCTCTACCTGGCTAATAACGGGGCTCTACTGGCTACAACAAGGGGGCTCTACCTGGCTACAACAAGGGGGCATCTACCTGGCTAATAAAGGGGGCAATACCTGGCTACAACAAGGGGGCAATACCTGGCTAATAAAGGGGGCAATACCTGGCTACAACAAGGGGGCTCTACCTGGCTAATAAAGGGGGCAATACCTGGCTACAACAAGGGGGCTCTACCTGGCTAATAAAGGGGGCAATACCTGGCTACAAAGGAGGCAATACCTGGCTACAACAAGGGGGCTCTACCTGGCTAATAAAGGGGGCAATACCTGGCTAATAAAGGGGGCAATACCTGGCTAATAAAGGGGTCAATACCTGGCTACAACAAGGGGGCTCTACCTGGCTACAACAAGGGGACTCTACCTGGCTAATAAAGGGGGCATACCTGGCTACAACAAGGGGGCTCTACCTGGCTAATAAAGGGGGCAATACCTGACTACTAAAGGGGGCAATACCTGGCTAATAAAGGGGTCAATACCTGACTACAAAGGGGGCAATACATGGCTAATAAAGGGGGCAATACCTGACTACTAAAGGGGGCAATACCTGGCTACAACAAGGGGGCATCTACCTGGCTAATAAAGGGGGCAATACCTGGCTACAACAAGGGGGCTCTACCTAGCTAATAAAGGGGGCAATACCTGGCTACAACAAGGGGGCTCTACCTGGCTAATAAAGAGGGCAATACCTGGCTAATAAAGGGGGCATACCTGACTACAAAGGGGGCAATACCTGGCTAATAAAGGGGGCAATACCTGACTACTAAAGGGGGCAATACCTGACTACTAAAGGGGGCAATACCTGGCTAATAAAGGGGTCAATACCTGACTACAAAGGGGCTCTACCTGGCTAATAAAGGGGGCAATACCTGGCTAATAAAGGGGGCATCTACCTGGCTAATAAAGGGGGCAATACCTGGCTAACAAAGGGGTCAATACCTGGCTACAACAAGGGGGCATCTACCTGGCTAATAAAGGGGGCAATACCTGGCTACAACAAGGGGGCTCTACCTGGCTAATAAAGGGGGCAATACCTGGCTACAACAAGGGGGCTCTACCTGGCTAATAAAGGGGGCAATACCTGGCTAATAAAGGGGGCAATACCTGACTACAAAGGGGGCAATACCTGGCTAATAAAGGGGGCAATACCTGACTACAAAGGGGGCTCTACCTGGCTAATAAAGGGGGCTCTACCTGGCTAATAAAGGGGACTCTACCTGGCTAATAAAGGGGGCCTACCTGGCTAAAAAAGGGGCAATACCTGGCTAACAAAGGGGGCAACTACCTGGCTACAAGGGGGCATCTTCCTGCCTGTAAGGGGCACTACCTGGTTATGGGGGGCTACTACCTGGCTTTCTTCCAAAGCCGTTATGCAGTTAGATGGAGTGTGTGTGGCTTTTTGAAGGGGCGTGGCACACCAAAAAGATGGGCGTGTCCATGCAAATTTTCTTCAACCTCCTGCTTTTCCACTTTCAAAAGTTGGCAACTATGCTAAATCGTAACTTTTATTTTGTATAACTCTTAACCTCTATACACACTATTTAAAAACCTGATTTCTAACCTCACCATTTAACCCTTTCTACTTCTGAAGGAAGGGATTGCTCCTTTTCTATTATCAAGTCTGGTGGAGCACCACCTATTAACAGGAAAACCTTATATAAACAGCAATTAACTAACTCCAGTAAGGGATCCCAAGCCTACTACTTGGGCAGTCATCCCTAATCTAATGGACACAAAATAAATAAGGCCCCCTTGTGACACCCTCTGCAGCGGGTGACACTTGTAAACAGAGGTGAGAAACCACAATTTAAAATGTCATGCCTGACCTCCCCAACATGTTTCACCAGCTAACCTGGCTTCATCAGGTGTTAGAGGTCCGGTCCCATGTGGTGTAAGCTCATTTCCTTTTATATCATGTTAGGTACACACCCTATTCAGGTGCACACCAATTAGCCATCAGAGAATCCACAAAACCCACTCCCCCTTCCACTCTCCTGCACGCACACTAATCATATGTGCTGCTACTGCTGCCACCATGCTCCCATAAACAGCCATCCTTAGACAAGTTCACCATCTCCATAATGGGCTTGCGCCCTATCTTACCATGCTTCCCGCACCCGCAGCATCAATGGACATTTCTGCCATGACTGTGATGGACTTCCGTCCCATTTCTCTCATATTATTGCCTATGCGTGGCTCACCTAGAACGGACTAAGCAGAATAGGTGTTACATTCCATAGAACACTACACGCTTTATCAACTCCCATAAACCCCTTCTCCTCCATGTCTAATATGCATATTCATTGGGAATATATACTCCATTGTACTGTACACTATTGTCATAGTCTCTCCCATAAAACACTTCTCCTTTATATCTAATATACATATTCATTTTAATAAAGCTGCAGGCTTTATTAAATACATATTCCATTGTACTGTACACTATTGTTTTAGTCTATTCCCTTAAACCACTTCTCTTTTATATCTAATATACATATTCATTTTAATAAAGCTGCAGGCCCTATGGTTAGCCTGCCCTCCTCCGCAATTTCACCTCCCACCTTCCCCATTAAAGATTCTTTCTTACAGGTACGGCTAGCCCTATTCATTACATCACAATGGGAGCATGCAAAAATGTTAGTACATTCAAACTCTATTGCATCTGCATACATCTGTACTGCCACGCAGAGGCAATAATATGAGAGAAATGGGACGGAAGTCCATCACAGTCAGGGCAGAAATGTCCATTGATACAGTACGTGGGCACGGGCAGTATGGTAAGATAGGGCGCAAGCCCATTATGGAGATGGTGAACTTGTCTGAGGATTGCTGTTTATGGGAGCATGGTGGCAGCAGTAGAAGCACATATGATTAGTGTGCATGCAGGAGAGTGGAAGGGGGAGTGGGTTTTGTGGATTCTCTGATGGCTAATTGGTGAGCACCTGAATAGTGTGTGTACCTAATATGATATAAAGGGAAATCAGCTTACACCACATGGGACCGGACCTCTAACCCCTGATGAAGCCAGGTTAGCTGGTGAAACATGTTGGGGAGGTCAGGCATTACGTTTTAAATTGTGATTTCTCACCTCTGTCTACAAGTGTCACCCGCTGCAGAGGTATCCATTATATTAGGGACGACTGCCCAAGTAGGAGGCTTGGGATCCCTTAATGGAGTTAGTTAATTGCTGTATATATAAGGCTTTCCTGTTAATAGATGGTGCTCCACCAGATTTTATAATAGAAAAGGAGCTATTCCTTCCTTCAGAAGTAGAAAGGGTTAACTGGTGAGGTTAGAAATCAGGTTTTTAAATAGTGTGTATAGAGGTTAAGAGTTATACATAATAAAAGTTACGATTTAATGTTTTATAGATAGAGAACTGATAGAGTTTAAGTTTACGTATGGCAAAATAGTAAATATAGTGATCAAAAGTCACTCTCTGTTCTCTTGCGAGATTCCCATTTTTTTTGGAGACTATCCAACATGATAACGACCCGAAACATACCTCCAAGGCGACCTTCCTTGCTAAAGACAATCAGGTTAAAGGTGCTGGCTGGCCAAGCATGTCTCCAGACCTAAACCCTATTAGGCATCTGTGGGGCACCCTCAAATGGAAGTTGGAGGAGCACAAGATCTCTAACATCCATCAGCTCCGCGATGTCATCATGGAGGAGTGGAAGAGGATTCCAGTGGCTGCAACCTAAGAAGCTCTAGTGACCTCCATGTCCACACATAATATCGACACTTTGGGCACAATTTGTTAAATTTTCACTTAGGGGTGTACTTACTTTTTGCCAGTGGTTTAGACATTGATGTCTGTGTGTTGAGTTATTTTGAGGGCACACCAAATTTATACAGTTATACAAGCTGTACACTGACTACTTTCCATTGTTTCAAAGTGTCGTATCTTTAGTGTTGTCTCATAAAAAGATATAACACAATATTTACAAAATTGTGAGGAGTGTACTTATTT
>JAODAL010053270.1:0-25414 GCA_025379985.1 Phyllomedusa bahiana | reverse complement strand
TGGTTTTGGTTATTTTGCTGTTTTTTTTCTTGTTTTAAAACCCACTTTTTTTGTGTTGTTCATATCCCATTTTCTTTTCCCCCCAAAGCTTTTTTTTTTTTTGTTTTTTTTGTACAAACGGAAATCAAGCACATTGCCCAAAATTGTGCCTAAAACACCCCTTTCCCGGTTTTTTGGGCCCCCCCGGGTCGCCAAAACCAAAGGGATGCCCCTGGGCAAAAAACCAGGGTTTTTTTTGACAAAAACACCAAACTTTGGGTTTTTTCCCTAGTGTAAACGGGTTTTTTTCCTCCCTGCATTTTTTGATTGTTTCCCGGCCCCAACGCCCGGGGGTAAGGAATTTTCCCCCAGACTCCACTTTTTAAGCTTGCCCCTTGTTTTTATTACTTTTTTTATTGACACTGTCACGTAAACCGCTCAAAAAACACGTGCGGGGGGCCCCTGAAAGGGGTTTAACTTAAACCACTCAAAAGTTTCACCTCTCCCCAGAAAGCAAACAAGCATAAATCGTACCACAAAACAGCCCCGCACCCCAAAATTTAAACCCGCTCACTGCTCTCTAGTATTTCCCCAAAAAAAAAAAAAAAAAAAACCCAACCCCTTAAAAGGTTTTTGGGGTTTCCCCCAACAGCAAGATTTAAAAACGAATTACTGAAAACCTTTAATAAAAAAAATAATTTCAGTGCTTGAAATGGGACAAAAAAATGAAAATAAAATAATGACAACAAAAACAATACAGTTTTTTAAAAAAAAAAGGGAAAAAGGGGAAAACTCCACATTTTAAAAAAGATTTTTTCCCCCCGTCCCGGGAAAAGGAAAAAATTTAAACCAGTTTTCATTTTAAGAAAAAAGGGAAACCCCCGAAGACAAATGACACCGTCTACGGGGGGCAAAACCCATTTAAAAAAACCCAAAGCCAGGCTGTCTCTCTTTTTTCCTTAATTAAAAAAGGGGGTTTTTTTTTACAAAATTTTTCTAGGGGGGTTTTTTGTATTTTTAATTTCCAAAAGGGGGCACTCCCCGGACGGGCCTCCCCGGGGAAAACCCAAAGGAAACCTTTTCTCTCTCTCGGGGGGAAAAAATGTGTTTTTTTGAAAGGGTCAAAAAATTTTTAAACCCATTTATTAAAGGTACCCCAGGAAAACGCAATAAAAATTCCGGGGGCCATAAACCCGAAATTTAACCCCAAGGGTTCCCCCTAAATTTTTCCCCGTTTTAAAAAGCCCAAAGGGCGGGGGGTTTTATTGGCCTTTGGACCAAAACTTCTCCTCGGGAAAAAAAGGGAGGAATTCAGCCCACCCCCCCCCTCTGAACGCGGGATTTATGAGGGACTTATTTACAAAAAATTTTTCAATATTTTTACAAACCCCTTTCCCCCTTTTGGAGGGGGCCGTGGGGGTGGCCTCACCGGGCCATCCTGACCCCGCCTCCGTACTGCCCTGGCGCTAAAAGACCATCTGAAATTCCCAAATTTTTCAATGTTTTTTTTTGTTTTGTAAAATTAAAATAAAATTTTTTGGGGCGGGCGGGCACCAGGCCCCCCTTTGAGCACCCTTTGCCTTTGTCGCCACCACTCGGGTTTGACCCCGGGGAGGGGGGGTTTATGGTGGGTTGACCACCGTAAAGTTTTCGCCCATATGGGGTTGGTTTTGTAGTTTTTTTGGGGGGCCCATACAAAGGGCCCAAAACACCCCCTTTCCCCTCAATTGTACCCAAGGAGACCCCCCTTGGAAAGGAGCTTCCTGCTCCGGGTTCCCAAAAACTGGGTTCTCCCCCCCTTTTGGTTCACATAAAAAAACGGGGAAAGGAAAAAACCGGCACCTAGCCCAAAAACCCCGGCTTCAGTTTAAACCCCACAACCTACGGGAGAACCCCGGAGCCTGGGGCAGGGGGAGCGGCCAAGGCAGCCTTTATTTGCTTTAAGACCCTCCCTCACTTTTGGGGGGGTTTTTAAAAGAAAAACCAATTTGGGAATTTTTTTTTTCTTGTGAGGCCCAGTTAGGGGTTTTGGCCGGGGCACTGAATTTTGGGCACAAATTTCCTATAGTACCCCAGCCGAAACCAAAAAGGACATCCCCCTTTTTTTTAAATTTTTGGGGATTTGGGCCAGGCGGGTAATCGCCCGGGCCCTTTTTCCTTTTCCCCTTAGCAGTCCAACCCCCCCAC
Source organism: Phyllomedusa bahiana (assembly GCA_025379985.1). Taxonomy (NCBI): domain Eukaryota; kingdom Metazoa; phylum Chordata; class Amphibia; order Anura; family Hylidae; genus Phyllomedusa; species Phyllomedusa bahiana. Next base: position 23,248 of record JAODAL010053270.1, on the reverse strand, counting down.
ACATTTGCCCCCCAAATAGTGTACCTCGGCCATGGTTTACAAAAACATTTTTCCCGGGTTTAATGGTCATACCTGCAGTTTTTAGCCTCTCTGGGCCCCTTGGGACAGATGGGTAAGGTGCCCTTTCCCGGGAAAATTGCTAAAAAAGGCCCAATTCACCCCCAGATATGCAACAAAAACCCCATAAAATCCCTCAAGCCCTAAATTGACCGGGCCCGCTAAAAAATGTGGCGGGGGCATTTTTTTTAAATTAACCGAAGGCATGCCCCAAAAATTCATACACCCCAAAAAGGGGGGTTAAAAACCCCGACCTTTTCCTGGGTTTTTCCTTTTGTCGGGGGGAAATCTCCCCAATACCCCTGCTCAGGTTCCAAAAATGGGAGGTAGGGGGGGCACCCCAGTTCCAAAAATCTAACAGCTCATCTACCGGGGCAGGGGATGGGCCCATAAAAGACTGTGATGAAAATTTAACCTCCTGTAATCCACACAAAACCCTTTGCCCTTCGACCTCCCCTTTGGGGTCCCAAAACCACTGGTGGGGGGCCCAGGCACTCGGGATTTTTGATAAACCCCAAAGGCCAACCCCCTTTTCAAATTTGCCCCCTCATGTTCCCCTTTAAAACCCTGCAAAAAACCCGATAACCAGGTTCCCTAAGGGGGGAGTGAGTGCCATGTCCACATGTTGGATTAAAAACCCTGATTTCCCCCCCGGCCTACTTGTAAAGGAAACCTGATGGGCCATCATACCGGGTTTAAGCTCAGCCCTCGGCGTGTGGCTAACTGATTTTTTAAAATTTGTCCCCGCCTCAAATGTGTCCTGTGCCCCTTTGGTTTTGGGCCAAAAAATTTTTCCCCAGGACATCCTTCCCCCTCCCCCTGGGGCCCTTTACTGGGCAAAACAGGCAGAAAACGGGGCCCCCGGGATTTATGTGCCTTTAACAAATTTTACAGGGAAACCCCCTTCTGCCGCTTGCCCACCGGGACACTACAATTTTAAACATCATTGAGACTTTTAATGAAACCGTGAAAGGGGCCTTCCAATGCACCTTTGGTAACTTGGCCCGCAGCATGGGGCCCAAGTACCCAAACCCCCTTTCCCTGTTTCAACGTTCCTCCCCGGCATTAGGGCCCCCAACCAAAGTTTTTTTCCTGCTTGGCCTTTTTTTTGGGTAAGGTTTTGTAAATGCACAACATTTGCCAAAATTTCCTGAAACTTGCCCCTTAAAGTTTTATTAGTACCCCAAACCACAAGACTTCTGGGGCCCTCCACTTACCCTCCCGGGACTCCCCTTGATCAAATCCGGGGCCCCCCCCTTAAACCTTCAAACCAAAAGGATTTCCAAAGGGGGGAAAAAATCCTGAAGAAGTTTGGGGGAAACCTCCCAAAAACCCAAACAGCAGGGGGGGTTGGGAAACCCCCCCAATTTTGGGCCTTTGGGTCCCACTAGCATTTTGAGCTCTGTTTTAATGCCCCCATTTAAAACGCCCCAAAAACCCAAACCCCCTTTGGTCGGGTGGGTGATAGGGAGTGGGGGCCCAGGGCTGCACCTGCATTTTCGGGCAGAGGCCTCTTTAAATTGGACATAAACGGGTTTCCCCGGGTCAGTTAACATCTCCTGGGGAAAACCCAACACTGAAAATACAGAAAAACCCGGGGGGGGGCGTAAAGAAACCCTTTTCCCTGCCCGGGGTTGGAGGACAGGGCCCAAACACCTCTGGAAAAGGGGGTTGGCATAGTCAACCACTGCAAAAATAAGGCGCTTCCCAAAAACTTGCTGGGACGCAAGCGGACCTATAAATATCCACCGCCACTCTTTTGGAAAAAGGCTCATCGTTTATTGGAAAAAGGGGTTTCAAGGGGGGCCCTTGGAACATTCCCCGCCTTCCCTTTACCCGCGGAACCCCAAAGGGCATGAACAAAGAGTTGGCTTTTCCAGTTCCCCCAAAATTTTTGGCCAAAAAAAAAATTTATGAATGAGCCAGCCTTGTTTTTTTTTTTACCCCCCAAAATCCCCGGGCCAAAAGAATCTCTTTAGCGCCCTTTCATATTTTTCCCCTAAAATGGGAAAGGGAACCACCAGGGGCTTCTCGTTTCCCACAGTTTATGGGCTCCCCACACCCCTCTTTTTGTACAGCTTGCCCTGCCCCCCATAAAAACCCCTTTTCCCATTGCGGACCCCCGGGGGGGAGGATTATCTGCCACCCCCCCTTAGCTTATCAAAGCTGTGATCACAGTGGGCCTGGCCATGAAAGCCAAAACAAAATCGGGATGCACATCACAGCAGAGGGGGGGCCCAAAAAAGCAAAACCCTGGGCTCTCTTTTGGGGGCCCTTCCGATGGGGACCCCCCTCAGCGGGAGAACTTTCTGTGGGGAGAAGCAGGTACCCCGGCCCTTAGGCTTAAAAAACATTTTTTAAACTGCATTTAAGCTCAACATATAAACTGTTTTAACAACTTTTACTTTCCCCATTACCCACAGCGGGAAACTTTGCCCCCAGGGGGTGAAACCAAAACGGCCGGGTCTCTCCACTTTCCAGGGCGTTCCCCTGTTTCTGTGCACTGGTCCTGTGGGGAAACCCAAACAAATGGGGGTTTGGAAATCCAGTGGGGGGACGGGGGAACAAAATTTAATCCCCCCCCCCAAATCCTACCCAGAAAAACCTGGCTGGAATAAGTCAAAAAACCCCCACTTCCCTCATTCCTCTGCCTGCTCCCCAACCCCAGATAAACACGGGCCAGGGGGAATAGAAAGAGTTTAATCCCCCCAAAACCAGTCAGGGACATAGTATTTTCCAGAAAGGGAAGTCCTCAATTCCCCAACTCGGGGCCAACCACATCCCCCTTTCTGAAACCACTGTCCTTAAAACCCAAAACGAAAACCCTTTGTTCCCCACAGTCACGGGTTTTAAAAATTGTCCCTTGCTTTTTTTTTCCCCTATCACCCCGGGCCCCAAAAGGGTTAGAAAGAGGCCCTGCCCCGGGGGGCCTTTCCCGCAGGGCAAAGGGGCCCTCCCCCTCTTGTGGGGACAGGGGGCCCACAAAACATGCCCCCCTTATTTTTAACCGGTTTGAAGCATTTGCCGGGTAAAAGGACTGGATAGGGGGGCCCCTTGGGGCCCCCCGGGGGGGGGTTAACCAGTGGGGGGGCCCGGGATGGCCGAGGGGGAAGAGGGGGGGAAAATTCTCCAGCAGGCTTCCCTCCCCTTCCGGGTGGAACTCGGGGTGTTCCCCGGGGCTTCGGCACCCCTGTTGGAAAACCATGGACCCGCCAGGTTCGGCCGCCTTTTTGGAAATTTTTTGGGGTTTCCCATCGCAGACAAACTAAACGCAACACCCCCGCAGGACAGATATGAAGAAGCGCCCCTTAAACCCATAAAAATTCCCCAACAGGTCTCAAAAACCCTGGAAAAGGGGCCCCCTCAAACCCATTTGCTTTCCCAGGTGGCAACTTAAGCCGCTTTCCACATGGGCCGTAGGCCCCAGTGGACCTTTCTGTAGACTCCCCCCGAAATTTTTTTTCCGGAAAACACCCTCCCGGAAGTGAGTTTGATATTTCGGACCAGAGCCCCCCTTTAGGCGCTACCCCCCCGTTTTGTTTCGGGGTAGGGAGGTCCAAAAAAAACCCCCAAGGTTTTTTTCCCTTTTAAACCCCGGGGGCCCAGATATCGGCCCACTCCTTTTTTGGGCAGATGATTTTCCCCTACAATTTTTTTCCCAAACCCCTCTTTAAAACCCAAAACCAAGTCCCCATCCTTTTCCATAACAGGAAAGTTTTTTTTCCAGTGGGGGGTTTTCAAGGGGTTTTTTATCCGGGGAAAAGAGGCCGGGGGCAAACCCTCCCCCCCCTTTCAAGTCTTTCCCACGGGTAGCTTTGAGGCCCCCTTTTCCAAGCTTGAACGCCCCGGGCCTCCCCTCTTCCCCTCCCCTCTAAATTTGGGACGCCAGCCCGCCTCTCCCCCCGCTGCTTAAAACCTCGGCTTGACCCATCCCCCCCCTCCTCCCCCGCCTGCCGTTTGGGGACGCCCCCGGTTTTTAAACGCTCACCGCCTCTTTTCCCTTTTTTACGCCCAAGTTTGCCGAAAGCCTCTCTCGTCTGCCTTTTTTGGAATTGGGGAAATAATTTTGGAGGCCCCACCCTGGGGTCCAACCCCTTCCAATTTTCCCGAAAAACCCCCTTGCCCCAGAGCAAAAAGCCCTTTGCCCCCCCCCTGAAAGGCGGGCCGCGGGGGGTTTCCTCGGGGGAAAAAATTATTTTTCGGGGCCATACCCCCGTAAAATTGGACCTGTGCTTGCCCTTTTTTTCGTCCCCGGGCGCCCCCCCCGGGCCTTGCGGGCAGTCGTGCTCCCCGATTTTCCAGGATCAGCTGGGCCTTTGCCCCTTTGCCGCTGTAAAAATTTACCTCCCCTCCCCCACAAAGGCTGACGAGAAATTTCTTTATTTTGCTTCTTGAAAAGGGGCGGGCCCTTTTTCCACAAAGAAACCCTTTGCCAAAAAAAAGATGGGAAAAGAAAAAAAAGGGGGGGGAAAAAACTGATTGATGGTGCCCAAAAAAAGAAAACACCTTTTTTTAATTCTTGTAAGACTGGGGGTAATTTTTTCAAAAAGGGAATACGGGCCATTTTTTTTAGTGCAGGGAAAAATTTGTTTAAAAAAACCAAGCAAAATTTTCAAAAAAAAAGAAAAATATCCCCCCGCTGCCCCCCAATTTCCCCACGTAAGGGCCGCTAAACCAGCACGTACTGGGGGGCCATTTGAAAATGGGAAAGCCCTTATATCCACTCGGCCACCTCCCACTCAGGAAACAAATAAAAGCATAAATCGTCCCAAAAACCGGGTCCCAGCCCCCCAAAAATTTAAAACCGCTCACTGCTCCCCCCTAAATTTTTTTTTCCCCAAAGAGAAAAAAAAAAAAAAAATCCTTCAAAAAATTTTTTTCCCCGTGAAAACAGAAACAAATTTAAAAAAATTTTAACTGATATTTTTTAAAAAAAATAAAAAGTTTTCAGTCCCCTTGCAAAAGACAAAAATATGATAAAACAAAAAAAGGAACACACACAAAAATCCCGGGTTTTTAAAAAATTTAAAAGGAAAAAAGGGAAAAACCCCACATTTAAACAAATGTTTTTTTCCACTTTCCCCGGGGAAAGGGAAAAAATTTTAACACAGCCCACTTTTAAAAAGAAGGCCCCCCCGTATCAAAGAACACCGCCCTTTAACGGGGGGGCTGAACCATTTATAACCCAAACCCCTGTCTCGTCTTTTTGGCCTTGGAAATTATGAAAATAAATTTGGGTTTTACAGAATTTTTCTGGGGAGGGGTTATTTGTTTTTTATTTCCCCAAAAGGGGGCACTCCACGGACCCCCTCTCGGGGCAAAAAAGGGAAAACCCTTTTTCCCTCTCTTTTCTGGGGGGAAAAAAGATGTGTTTTTTGAAAGGGTCATAGGTTATCAGGTTTTCAGGTATCCAGGACAGCTGCATATACAATCCTGGGCCATAAAGCGCAATGATCCATGGTCTCTAAACAGTTCCGTACTTAAAAGTCAAAGGGCAGGGGGTTTTATTGGCCATAGGACCAGAAACTTCTCTCTCAGGAAAAAGGGAGGAATGCTGCCCCACCCTCTGAACTGCAGGATTTAGTGATGACTTATAATACATTGAATTTTCAATACTTGTACATAACAACAGCCCTTTGCTCCTATCAGGTCTTCTGTCACTTCCACCCATTACCTTCATCCTTTTGGTTTCTGGCAGGTATTTAAGGGCTGTTATACCTCTTCCCCTTGCCTGCTATAGGTTTTTGCTCCCTGTAGTACGCCTGGGTTTTGCCTGCTCCTCTTTACTGTTACCTGACCTTTGGCTTTGCTTCTGACTATCCTTCTGCCTCCTGTATCTGTACTGTGTCTCCCGGCTGTTACCTGACCTTTTGCTTGGACTCCGTTTATCCCTTGCCTCACGTGTTTGTACTTCGCTGCCATTTCAGTTACTGACTTTGGACCGCCTGACTACGTGTATTTGTCCAGTGTTTGTTTGTCCTTGTCTGTATTGCACCTTGATTAGTGCAGCCATCAGTCTTCTGGTTGGGGCCGGCCTATTAAAGGGGTTTTGCCGCGATCTCATTTCATACCCCCTGCCTCCAGCTCTTCAGCTCTGTGTCCTCAGAAGGGGGCGAGTGTGATTTGTTTTAAATTGCCTATCATGTGACCCAGCAGGATGACATCACCAGGCCTTTCCTATCTCTAGTCAAAGAAAGGTCTGTTTATGTAAAGCATTGTGAGTCACTGAGAGGAAAAAGTTTTTGCCTCCAGGCACAAGGGTCCTAGGTTCAAATCCCTGCAGGAACCAAACCTGTGGATTTTCCTTGCTCTTTATCAATGCACAGACCTGATTGAGGTTTCTTTTTTATTTATTTATTAGCACTGTTTGACTAATTACTAATGAGTACAGAGGATGGGAGTAGAATGACAGCACCCGGGGTTTGAACACTCAGTAGCTGTCTGATAGCAGAGGTGATGTCTGAGCATGTGCGACCAGGACTGAGGAGCTCTCAGCCCTGGTCGTATCCCCTGGAGACGAGCTGTAAACAATGGGTCACCAAAGGGAGCAGCTACAACAAAAACGGTGCAGAATTTTTAATAATGATAAATGGTGAAAATGTTTGTTATGTCATTTGCAAGCTTTCCCCGTCAATTTTACTTCGTGGCAAAACCCCTTTAAGGAGTCGGGTTCCCCAAAAGGCAGGGACAGGGGCTGGGACCAGTGTCAGGGCCTCACGTGTCTGTGTCTTGGTGTGTGTCCCTGACCGGTCCCTTACAATAGTACTCTATCCTCATAGGTATACTGTACAATTGAAAATTAACCACTTTGCGTATTTGAGGGATACTATCTGACAATGTCATCTATGCTGATTTCTGAACTGCATTTCATTTCTTGTGCTGCTCACTCAGCCTAAATTGACCTGTTATCTGTTTATGTTTATCATACCCTGTTAATTGATAAATTCAAATAAAATTTTTATGGTTAAAATGAGTTCAGGGGAGTCCCACCAGTGGGTTTTTATGCTCTGAAGCCTCATTGATGCCTTCATCCATATCATGGTCCTAGCTTGTCAAGGGTCATCAGTGAGGGATTCCTGAGACTGATTTCGTCAGCTCCTCTCTGTCTCCAGCTGTTTCCTCTTTGGCAGGGTCTCCTCAGGTTAAGTCATATATTTATATAAGGAAAATTAAAGACAAGGAAGTCATCTCTGAAGACATCGTCTACGGAGCCCAGAGCTCAACACTGAGCAACAACAAGGAGCCACGACAGCGGAAGGTATAATTACTGCAAGTAGCTGAGATATTGGGAAACTGCACGAGGCTCGTCTGTATCACTGCAATTTATTTTAGTTCTTTATGGCTCAGTTGTTTTTTCTGCACCTGTCTCTGTGTGCAGCAGATTATGGACGCCTGTCATATAAGAAATAATTCACAACCTTTGACTCGTCCGGGTCACCTGCCCCCTACATCTAGAGCTGTCTGTGCCCATGTTAAAGGGGTCGTCTCACTACAAGGATTGCTGCTTTTTATGTTAAAGAGCTTGCAAAAACAAGTCACTTTGTAATATGTGTCCATTAACAGTGTCCTACCTATTCCTAGATATCCCCTCTTGTATGGGCTGCAGCAGCTCCTCAGGTCACTATAGCTACTGACCTGTTCAATCTCTCCTGATAAGCTGCCAGCGCTGGTTGCTATTGCTACAGACCTGTTCAATCTCTCCTGATAGGCTGCCAGCACTGGCTGCTATAGCTACAGACCTGTTTGATCTCTCCTGATAGGCTGCCAGCACTGGTTGCTATTGCTACAGACCTGTTCAATCTCTCTGATAGGCTGCCAGCACTGGTTGCTATAGCTTACAGACCGTTACGATCTCTCCTGATAGGCTGCCAGCACTGGTTGCTATTGCTACAGACCTGTTCAATCTCTCCTGATACGCTGCCAGCGCTGGTTGCTATAGCTACAGACCTGTTCACTCTCTCCTGATACGCTGCCAGCACTGGTTGCTATAGCTACAGACCTGTTTGATCTCTCCTGATAGGCTGCCAGCACTGGTTGCTATAGCTACAGACCTGTTTGATCTCTCCTGATAGGCTGCCAGCACTGGTTGCTATAGCTACAGACCTGTTCGATCTCTCCTGATAGGCTGTCAGCACTGGTCATTATAGCTACAGAACTGTTTGATCTCTCCTGATAGGCTGGCAGCACGGATTGCTATAGCTACAGACCTGGCTTCTACTGCAGCCTAGTAGAAACCAATAAACCCGCCCCTGAATTCAAAATGAAACCAAGAAAACAGGACTGACTTGAGATGAATCAATGTAGTAAGACAACCCCTTTAAGATTTCACCTCAGTGTATTGGGGCATGCGGAACTGTCATTCCACGCACTATCGCGTAAAAAAGGGGAACTAAAAGTGCCACATCCCCCCAAAATTTCCCCTCCGTTTGTAACTGGGGCAGATGTAAGTCGAAATTTTGTAATGGGGAGCCTGTAGTTCTAAATGAAAGGAAAGTTTTAAAGTTGGGGCCAGCAGTCTTACAATGCGCCACATGCACCATAGTGTTGATAAATCTGCCGCAGGTTACAAGTCTCTAGTATAACTTTGTAGCACCATTAAGCTGGCTTCCTTTTATTACACTAACTGCAACAAAAATGTTGGTGCATATTTGGGCGCACATTAGGCCACACCCCTTTTACTTAGGCCACGTCCCCTTTGTCGGACGAGATGCAGAAGTGTCTGGAAACTGCCTAAAACACATTGTAAATGTGGGATAAAGCTTATGCTCCATTATTTTTGGCACAACTGTCTTGATAAATGTGCCCCAATGTGTATATAATAATATTAGCTCTAGTGCATAATCAGGCCTGAAACGCTGCAATAGGAACAGCTTGGGTACCTATATAATAATGTCTGTTATAGCACATATATAATAGTATCCTATACAGGGAAATATTCTGCATTCATATGTGAGAGGATTGACTTTAGTGTCTTGATGAAAATGTCTGAAACAAATATATTAATATATTATATGCATACCGGTCACATTATTATGACCACTTTCGATCCCACCACTACTCATGAGGAAATCCTGTTGGTGCAGGGTTGGGGGGTAATCAATTGTGTGATAGGCTTCTGCACACATACTTTTGTTGCGGCTTGGGGGGTATATAAAGTGTGTTAGGGGTCTGCAAAAATTTTTCTCATTGATGTCATGGAAAAATGGGGTGATTTATTAAAACTGCAAAAAGGAATGATGATTCTCCATGTGGGAGGCGCTCTCAGCCGACTGATTTGGGTATCAATCCTTCCTTGCAGATCACGTCCACCCAGGGGTGTAGCTATATGGGGTGCAGATAGAGTGCTCCGGGGGCCCAACCTGGGGGGCCCAAAGACCCTTGCCCCATATGAAAGTACCGTATTTTAAATGGCACATGGTAGGTGGGGGGCCCCCTTATTGATTTTTCATTAAAGGGGTTGTCTACTACAAAGGTCTTTTTTATATTTAAAATCTTTCAAAAAAAAAGTCACCTTTGCAATATATTTTCCCTTTGCATCTCCTACCCATTTGAATATCCCTTTTTGTATGGCTGCATCAGCCCCTGGTCGCTATAGCTACAGAGTTTTGATCTCTCCGGGTCCTGTCAGCACTGGTTTCATGACAGACCTGTTTGCTCTCCGGGTAGGCTTCCAGCACGGTTGATAGCTACAGGGCCCGGCTTCACTGCAGTCTATAGAACCCGTAAACCGCCCCTGAATTTAAAATGAAACCCAAAAAAACAGGGCTGAGGTGAAGGAATCAATGTAGGAACAACCCCTTTAAGTTAGCCTCTGTGAAACCCATCATGGATTTTCTCCCCCCTTGGACAAATGGGATCTTCCTGCAAGACAATGCGACGTCACATGGCTTGAAATGGAGCAGGATTAATACTTTGAAGTACTACCCTGGCCTCAAATTCTCCAGACTTGAGACAATTGAGATGTGTAGGAGCCCCTGGATGATGGTGTTGGCTCTAGCATCAACTAGTTGCTAGTCATGTTAGCTACTGGTCATACTAATGTGACTTGACTGGGTATACTGAGCATATAGAGTAATGCTAGCTTTACTGCATAGATAACAGAGCATATAACAGCCAGGAGTCCCCATAATACATCCATTAGGTCAGTGTTCCCCAACTCCAGTCCTCAGGACCCACCAACAGGTCATGTTTTCAGGATCTCCCACAGAATGCACTGACCATAATGATATCACCTGTGCTGAATGCACTGACCATAATGATATCACCTGTGCAGAATGCACTGACCATAATATAAACTGATCTGAATGCACTGAAAAACATGATATCACCTGTGCAGAATGCACTGACAAATGATATCACCTGTGCAGAATGCACTGACCATAATGAATTGAAATCACCCTGTTGCAGAATGCACTGCCCATAATGATATCACCTGTGCTGAATGCACTGACCATAATGATATCACCTGTGCAGAATGCACTGACAATAATGATATCACCTGTGCAGAATGCACTGACAATGATATCACCTGTGCAGAATGCACTGAACATAATGATATCACCTGTGCAGAATGCACTGACCATAATGATATCACCTGTGCTGAATGCACTGACCATAATGATATCACCTGTGCTGAATGCACTGACCATAATGATATCACCTGTGCAGAATTCACTGACACTAATGATATCACCTGTGCAGAATGCACTGACCATAATGATATCACCTGTGCAGAATGCACTGACCATAATGATATCACCTGTGCTGAGTGCACTGACCATAATGATATCACCTGTGCTGAGTGCACTGACAATAATGATATGACCTGTGCAGAATGCACTGACAACAATGATATCACCTGTGCAGAATGCACGGAAAATAATGATATCACCTGTGCAGAATGCAATGACAATAATGATATCACCTGTGCAGAATGCACTGACAACAATGATATCACCTGTGCAGAATGCACTGGCAAAAATGATATCACCAGTGCTGAATGCACTGACCATAATGATATCACCTGTGCAGAATGCACTGACAACAATGATATCACCTGTGCAGAATGCACTGACCATAATGATATCACCTGTGCAGAATGCACTGACCATAATGATATCACCTGTGCAGAATGCACTGACCAAATGAAAATCACCTGTGCAGAATGCACTGACCATAATGATATCACCTGTGCTGAATGCACTGACCATAATGATATCACCTGTGCAGAATGCACTGACAATAATGACTTCACCTGTGCAGAATGCACTGACAATAATGATATCACCTGTGCAGAATGCACTGACAACAATGATATCACCTGTGCAATGCTAAAGAAATCCAGAAAACATGACCTGTTGGTGGGGCGTGAGGACTGGAGTTGGAGACCCCTGCATTAGGTTATATAACAGCTGCCCTCATGAGGCAAGCGCACATATAATACTCAGACCCAAGTCTTATTCCCTCTGCAAATACAGGATGTTGATTTACCTGCAGCATCAATTATTTTATAATTTCCACTGTGGGTGACGTTGTCACTGGCACCGGCCTCTGCCACCTGCCCAGGAGGACACCCCGGAGCCATTAAACACTTATGCAAGAGTTCTGGACAGATATCAACCCTCTGATTGTGAGTCATATAGAAGGACCCGTGGTCTGACGTATGGGTGTCACCTAAATACAGGTTTTAATACTAATGCTAGCTTTACTGCATAGATAACAGAGCATATAACAGCCAGCAGAGGAGTCCCCATAATACATCCATTAGGTCAGTGTTCCCCAACTCCAGTCCTCAGGGCCCACCAACAGGTCATGTTTTCAGGATCTCCCACAGAATGCACTGACCATAATGATATCACCTGTGCTGAATGCACTGACCATAATGATATCACCTGTGCAGAATGCACTGACCATAATATCACCTGTGCAGAATGCACTGATAATAATGATATCACCTGTGCAGAATGCACTGACAACAATGATATCACCAGTGCAGAATGCACTGACCATAATGATATCACCTGTGCAGAATGCACTGACCATAATGATATCACCTGTGCAGAATGCACTGACAACAATGATATCAACTGTGCAGAATGCACTGGCCATAATGATATCACCTGTGCAGAATGCACTGACAATAATGATATCACCTGTGCTGAATGCACTGACCATAATGATATCCCCTGTGCTGAATGCACTGACCATAATGATATCACCTGTGCAGAATGCACTGGCCATAATGATATCACCTGTGCAGAATGCACTGACAATAATGATATCACCTGTGCTGAATGCACTGACCATAATGATATCACCTGTGCTGAATGCACTGACCATAATGATATCACCTGTGCTGAGTGCACTGACTATAATGATATCACCTGTGCAGAATGCACTGACAACAATGATATCACCTGTGCAGAATGCACTGACAACAATGATATCACCTGTGTAGAATGCACTGACCATAATGATATCACCTGTGCTGAATGCACTGACAATAATGATATCACCTGTGCAGAATGCACTGACCATAATGATATCACCTGTGCAGAATGCACTGACAACAATGATATCACCTGTGCAGAATGCACTGGCCATAATGATATCACCTGTGCAATGCTAAAGAAATCCAGAAAACATGACCTGTTGGTGGGGCGTGAGGACTGGAGTTGGAGACCCCTGCATTAGGTTATATAACAGCTGCCCTCATGATGCAAGCGCACATATAATACTCAGACCCAAGTCTTATTCCCTCTGCAAATACAGGATGTTGATTTACCTGCAGCATCAATTATTTTATAATTTCCACTGTGGGTGACGTTGTCACTGGCACCGGCCTCTGCCACCTGCCCTGGAGGACACCCCGGAGCCATTAAACCCTTATGCAAGAGTTCTGGACAGATATCAACCCTCTGATTGTGAGTCATATAGAAGGACCCGTGGTCTGACGTATGGGTGTCACCTAAATACAGGTTTTAATACAAGGAAGATGTACAACCTACTGACACCCACACAGCCTGTCCTATATAAAGCAGCGCACCCACAGCTCCTCATCAGCAGAAGATTACAGCTGTCCGATCACACAGGTAGGTACCCGCTTCAGTGCGAACTACAACTCCCATTATCCAGACAAAATTATTGCTGCACAGTAATGCTAGTGATTCATAGGGATACACTGTAACAAGCCCTGCCGTGTGTCTGAATCAACAATAACAAAAAAATTCTATACACTGACAGCAAACAGAGATCTTGAAAATGCTGAATTCTATATGATTTTTTTTCTTTTACAGGAAGAAGGTAAAACTACCGAACTGAAGATGACACCGGTGTCTGTGCTGCTGCTGGCGTCGCTGAGTGAGTTGTTGTATTTATTACCCCTCTTCTTTCCATCCTTCGTGTTTATCGTGTTTTTCCATTTTTAAGTAAATTTTGCCATTTTCACCCACAGAAAATCCTTCGCTTTATATTTGTAACAATGTTTAGAATGTTTAGAATGTTGCCATTTTCTCCTTCATAAAGATACATTTATGTAAACAGACATGTAAGCTCCTCCCTCTGCTGTCATGTGACCTGAGAGCTTTATTCTGCCATATGCATTACCTGACCAATACATGTTTACATCTATCTATCTATCTATCTATCTATCTATCTATCTATCTATCTATCTATCTATCTATCTATCTATCTATCTATCTATCTCATATCTATCTATCTCATATATATCTATCTATCTATCTATCTCATATCTATCTATCTATCTATCTATCTATCTATCTATCTATCTATCTCATATCTATCTATCTATCTCATATCTATCTATCTATCTATCTATCTATCTATCTATCTATCTCATATCTATCTATCTATCTACTATCTATCCTATCTATCTATCTCATATCTATCTATCTATCTATCTCATATCTATCTATCTACTTTCCATCTATCTATATCATATCTACCTATGTAGCTATCTATCTATCTATCTATCTATCTATCTATCTATCTGTCTATCTAATATCTATCTATCTATCTATCTGTCTATCTAATATCTATCTCCTATCTATCTATCTATCTATCTATTTATCTAGCTATATCATATCTACCTATGTAGCTCTCTATCTATCTATCTATCTATCTATCTATCTATCTATCTATCTATCTATCTGTCTCTAATCTATTTAGACTGATTTCATTCCTGTGTTGTAGCTATTCGGGTTGCAGCGGTCACACAACCAGGCTTCCTGAACCACATCACTGACAGTACACCTACTGGATATCAGTATCCCCCCTTGTTGAGGTCTCCAGCCGTACAGTGTGGACAGCTAATGGGGGCGCCACATGTGTCCTGGCACCCACAGCTTCTGACCAACATTACTTCTATTGCAATATTATATAGATAATATGCTGTATGGCTATATTCATGTATACATGGAATTGTTATTTTGTCACTGTATGTCAAAATTAACTGAGCGCTGTATGACAGTACTATCTGAGCACTGTTTGGTGCTATTATCTGAGCACTGTATGTTGCTATTATCTAAGCACTATATAGTGATATTATCTGAGCACTGTATGGTGTTTATATCTGAGCCCTACATGGGGTATTATCCGAGCACTGTATGATGGTATAATCTGAGCACTCTATGTCAGTATTATCTGTTCACTGTATGGTGGTAATAAGCATTGTGTGGCACTTTTACTAAGGTACTTACTGTATATAATTATTTCAGTATATAGTGATGATGGCACTGAATATGATTGTTATTTAGGCAACTGTTTGACAATGTTATTAGGGAATTTTAGTAAATAGCCTATAACTAGACATTGCATGAAATGGTTATAATCTTACACCCTAATGAGGAGTGGGGGACAGCTTCCTATATCAGGGCAGCCCGGGCTGCAGCTACACAGGGCGATCCATGTAATGCCCTTTATACAGGAATTATATTTTCAGTGTCCTGGTGGATATATAAATATATAGCTCTACCCAAAATATAGATGAAAGCGGGGTGCCAGTGATACTGAGGCCATAGAAAAAATTATAGCACTTAACTAGGTAACGGTGAAGAAACTGTACATTTCAGCTCTGACAGAGCAATTCTCTAGCCACATATATTCACCAGAAGTAAAGGTTCCCTGTAACCTGTCATCAGTGTATGTGCACCTACCTATAGATGGAGAAGAACCTGACGAATCCTGACACCTGATCCCACGTCCAGAGACCAAACCAAACGTCTGATTCCTGATGACTTGTGTTTTGCAGGTGCAGCCTTCGTTCTGATCAGTGCATATACAGTGCCACAAAGTGAGTATTATATATTATAACGCTCCTGTCTAAATCCCAGTGCTTTACACTGGTCTAGAAGGTTATAGACTCTGTATTCTGCCTTTACATTTCCTTTCCCTTTCTGCTGGTTCAGACAGTGTCAGTAAATACATCCCCGAGTTGTCTCTGTTACTAGTAATAATTTACGCAAAAAAAAATTAAAGGGTGTGTAAACTTTTACAATTTAAAAAAATTGCGATTTGATTGGGGGCGTTAGTCAAACATTGGGAAAAAAAATCACCAAACCCCCCCCCCCCCCCACTCTAACTATAGCTTCAAATACAACCACCAACAAAATCAATTTAAAGTAGAGGGCTTGAAAAACCGCGTAATGCTAGAATTACTGTTTACCCAAAAAATCTAAAGTTGATCACAGCAAAGACACTGGATAATCCTATTATTAAAACATAACATTTATTGAAATACTATAAAAAAAAGAATTTGCTCCCTTGAAAACCTTAACAAAATAATCCCGAAAAGGGCGGCCCCACACTGGAACCTCCTAACCAACCCTAGAAATCCTCGGTTCAGCTATAAAAGACCAAAACATGAAAAATAAAAGGGGAGAGGTAGTTTACACCCAGTTTCAAACTAGATCCAGGCACTATCTGGATACAGGTCCAACGGCATATCCAGGTCCCCACCTGCCAAGCACTTCACAACATTCTTAAAGGGAATGTGTCATCAAAAATGACTTATTGTTAACTCACGTTTTCATGTTAAACACATTTTCTAGGAATTTTTGGTTCTATTTATTTTTCATATCACTTTCAATATTTTTTTAATAATTCTTAAGTCCTGCAGTTTTCACTTTGGCCACTAGGTCTCATAATATTCTGACACTTCCTGTCCTTTAGATAAAGATTCTCAGTTGTCTGCTCATTATTAACACAAGCAGGGTCAAACTGAAAGGAGACACCAGTGTGAATAGATAACACAGGATCCACCAGTCACAAAAGGAGATAGTCACAGCTCTCACCCCCCTCCTCCCTGCAGGGTGAATTCTTCCTAGGTCACACAGCATGACTAGAAAACTCTCCTATTGAAGTCTATGGGAGGGAAACAGTCTTATAGTTCCTATGTGCATGAAGCTGCTGTAAAGTATCTCTCTGACTGCTGTTAAAGCAGTGCAAACAAGGGCTAGTGGCCAAAGGGAAAACTGCAAGACTTAAGAATTATTAAAAAATATGGAAAGTGATATGAAAAATTAAAAAAAACATAACCAAAAATTCTTAAAAAATGTGTTTAACATAAAAACGTGAGTTAAACAATAATTAATTTTTGATGACACTTTCCCTTTAAAGTAATGCCGTAACAAACAGTCACTGTTTCTTCTTTAAGTAATCACTTCTTCTTTAATACAAGATAATTCAACACATATATAATGCAAAGTGTCGGCACTTTTAGAAACAATTTCAAGCTAATATCAAAAATAGAGACCTGTAATCCACGATCAGTCAAGGTCTCCAGCAGCAGAGCATAAACGCCAACCTCTCACGTGTGCTCGTGTGCTTGAGAAAGGGGGCGTGCCTTCCCCCGAAACGTCGCGCGACAGGCATGAGACGTAACAGCTGTAGGCCGAGCAGCCATGATGAATGCGGCACACACGAGCCCATGTGAGAGGTTGGCGTTTATGCTATGCTGCTGGAGACCTTGACTGATTGTGGATTACAGGTCTCTATTTTTGATATTAGCTTGAAATTGTTTCTAAAAGTGCCGACACTTTGCATTATATATGTGTTGAATTATCTTGTATTAAAGAAGAAGTGATTACTTAAAGGGGTTTTGCCATATCTACTAAGAAGCAAATGTAAACTAGCCACGGAGCTGAGAGAGAGAGAGAGTAGAGGAGAGAGACAGACAGCCAGAGCACAGAGCTGCATAAGTGATCGTGTGAAATGCTCACTCAAATAATAAAACTACAACTAGTGGATTCTGTATACAAAAGACAACACCTTTTCTGCACAGCAGCTTGAAAGCTTCTTCATGTTCCCTGTCATCAGATAAAGCAGGGATCTACTCAGATAATCACATTACAACTAGTGCATTCTGTATACAAAAGACAACATATTTCTACCCGGTGCCTTGAAAGCTTCTGCAGCTCAGTCTCATCAGATAAGAAGCTTTCTCTGAGCAAGCCCAGAGAGCAGCTCTTGTCAGGTCGTATCTAATAGAAGCTTTTAAGTAACTAAGGGCAGGTAAGGCAGCCTGTAGCTCTCTCAGGCTTCACTTTTTTTAACCACATATATTTAGAAAAGTGATTAAATACCCATTTTGGAGGATCCAACGTCAACATTACATCTTGGCAAAACCCCTTTAAAGAAGAAACAGTGATTGTTTGTTACGAAATTACTTTAAGGCTATGTTCACACGGCTTAAAATGGGACGTATTTCAGTCCGTAATTACGCGCCGTAGTGCGCGAATTACGGCTGGAATACGTCCCAGTCATTACGGTAATCCATAGCTCTCATAGAGAACTATGGATTACGTCTCCTCTCCCTGCTCGGCGAATCCGCCGCGGGGGGAGATAAGTGACATGTGAATTACCAGCGGCGAATACGCGCCGCTGGTAATGATAGTCTATGGGCCGGCAAGGTGCCGACCCCCCCCCCCCCCCCCTCTCCCGCCTCCGCTCCCGCCCCGCCCCCGTCCACACGGCGTAATTGCGGGGTGTGAACATAGTAAGAATATTGTGAGGTAGTTTACACCAATACCAATAAAGTAGGTACTTGACATATGATAACAGCACTAGTACAAATGCTACCTGTTATGTAAAAAAGTTCAAAATACAATAAAGTACACAAGTCAGATGTCTTGACTCCTATACAGAGGTTTGATATCCGACCAAAATTAGAAACATACAGTAAGCCATTGAGATATGAACTTAGTTCAAAGGATTGCTAAACAAAAACAAGTGCATAATTGGTCTACACATTTGGACCAAAAAATCACTATACCCTGACGCGTTTCTCCTACAGTATATGAGGTTCATCAGGGAGAATGGTCGTATATACCAATAAGATCCTTAGTAACAAACCACTGGATTAGAATCACTGAATGAAATAACCTAAAAAAGGAGATCATCCCAGTGTACCACTAGAAAAATATGTCAAATTCAAGTGTGAAGAGTTAACCATAGCTTCAACACTAACCCAAGGAAACATCTAGGGCACATGTGGGCATCCCAGGGTTAAGGTTGTACTTAGGAATGGTCTACTCCTAACATTCTGGCGCCCCCCCAGATGTATCCTGGTGTAGAAGACACATGCAGAATTTTGCCACCATAGGTTTTCATGGGATCCGGATGTGGGACGTCCTGAATCAGAATATTGTAACAGCTGCTCTCAAACCGAACAGAATAAAAATCAGCTTAAATGTAAAAAAAAAAGCACAAAAAAAAAGCAAAAATAATGCAAATAGTGTATTCGGCTCCTATGCAGACTTATGTCTCTCCCTCAATCAGGGCTATGACTCTTTCCCCAGTGTCCCACAGTTAGATCTATGACTTGGCTGCAGTCTATAGTGATGTGACTACACCTGGTCATGTGACTCTGGTATAACATGAGCCCGACATCTATTGCATCAGACAGGACGCTACATTCCTATGATTCATAGCTCTAGTATAACACCTCAATGGATGGAGTTACTGCTCCCTCTAGGGTATCACAATATCCATGCATATAGTGTGTGCAGCAAGTCTGCAGAGTAATGTGGGATTCCTATTAACTTTATGAAACAAGAAAAAAGGTTTCATGATCTTAAATATCTTTTTTTGTTTGTTCACTTAGCCACATTTTGACTACTAAGCCACCATACCTTACTCACTGAGCCCCACTGAGCTACTGTTTTATTCACTCAGCCGCTATTTTACTGCAGTCACTATGTAATCACTGAACTACTATATCCTTCTTACTGAACCACTAATTATTATTATTATTTATTTTAAAGCGCCATTGATTCCAGGGTGCTGTACATTCGAGGGGGGTCACATACATAATATGTCAAATGAGTACAATAATAACAATGAAGACTTACAATGGTACAGAGGGAAGAGAGGACCCTCCCGTAGGGCTTCCCAATCTACAAGGAGGGGGAAAGAGACAGAAGGTGAGGGCAGACAAGTCTGTGGAGGAAGTAGGGGACAATTTAGAAAAAGGGTTATAGGCAAGCCTGAGGAAAATGGGTTTTCGGGTTGCTTTTGAAGCTGGTTGAAAGTGGAGGAGAGTCGATGTGTTGGGGCAGTGAGTTCCAGAGTGTGGGTGAAGCACGGGAGAAGTCTTGGAGACGGTTGTGTGAGGAGCTGATGAGAGGGGAGGAGAGGAGAAGGTCCTGTGAGGAGCGGAGACTGTGTGAGGGGAGATATTTGGAAATTAGGGCAGAGATGTATGGAGGAGAAAGGTTATGGAGAGCCATTGATCTGATATATAGCCCTTGAGCAACTATACTTGTTTCACTGTGCCAATTTATAACCACTAAGCCAACAAACTGTACTCACTGAGCATCACTGAGCTACCATTTTTACTCCCTTAACCACACCACTACATCCCTATGTAATTATTGAGCCACTGTGTCTTACTCACCGAGCCACTAAATAACAGCTAAGCTTGTATATAGCCATTATAATATTTTTCACTATGCCTTAGACAACATGTCGTACTCAATGAGCTCCAATGAGCCACTATATAAATGCTAAGTACTTGTATTATCAGTAAAATATAACGGTTAATCTACTATGTAACCACTGAGCATCTATATTTGTTGCACTGTGCCACTTTATAACCACTAAGCCAACATACTGTACTCACTGAGCATCGCTGAGCTACCATGTTAACTCCTTCAACCACACCACTACATTCCTATGTAATTATTGGGCCACTGTGTCTTACTCACTGAGCCACTAAATAACAGTTAAGCTAGTATACAACCACTAAGTCACTAGGTGACAGGCATAGTGAAATAAAGATATAGTGACAATATAGAAGCTTAAGACAAGATGCCGTACTCACTGAGCTCCATTGAGCCACTATATAAGCACTGAGTACTTGTATTATCTGTAAAATATAATGATTAATCTAGTATATAACCACTGACCATTTATATTTGTTTCACTGTGCCACTTTATAACCACTAAGCCAACGTGCCATACTCACTGAGCCCTGATGAGCTGCCATTTTTACTCCCTTAACCACTATATCACCACTACATCACTATGTAATCACTGCACAGCTATATCTTACATATTGAGCCACTAAACTACTATACAACCAGTTAGCCACTAAACAACAGTTAAGCTTCTATGTAGCCACTGAGCACCTATACCTTTTTTCACTAGGTCTAAGTAAACATGCCTTACTCACTGAGCCCTTACTCCCTTAACCACTATATCACTATGTAATTATTACACAACTGTATCTTACTTACTGAGCCACTAAATAGTGAAACTACTATACAACCACTAATTCCCCAAAAAACAACATTTAATCTACTATGTAGCCACTGAGCGCCTATACCTTTTTTCACTACTCAAAGTAAACACCCTTTACTCATGACCCCCACTGAAACGTATAAGCTCCAACCTTTTTTATCAATTAAAATTATCTAACCATTGAAACATTTGGGGGGACATTTTAAAAAAAACTGTGGGGTGTTAGACTTTTTTGTTGATAGCAACCAACCAGGGGCCCCCCTTTCATTTTTTGAGCACTTTTTTCAAATAAAAAGGGGGTCTAATTGGTTTGCTAGGACTCTAATTGGTTTGCTGTGGATTTAAATTTGGTTGCTTTTGGGCCCAACAAAGAAAGTCTTGACCAAGACAGTCTTCTACTGGGGGCCCTTTAGTTACTCAGACGGGGCCGCCTACGGGGGGGTACGCGGTACTCCTGTATGGGGCCCGGGGTAATAAGGGGGCCCCGCCGCAAGCAGGCCCCCTATTTAATGGCAGATGAGCCCGGCGGGCCGCCGCCAAACCCAGGTCAGGTGGCCCACATGTGGCCCTGAGCTCCGGGGGGCCCGGAGGCGTGCCTCCTCCCCGGGGGGGGCCCGGCCCCCCGGATGGTCCCCGACGCCCGAGCCCTGCGCCCGAGCGCTCAGAGGGGCCGGCCCCGGGGGTCGGGGACAAATGATAGTTACATCTTTTTAAAAATGGAAAAGCAGGGATTAAAAAAGGGGGGCGCGCTTTTCGCGCGTTGGGAAAAATTTGCATGGGTAGCCCATCTTTTTGTGGCCCGCCTTCAAAAAGCCCAAAACCCCCTCCGCCTAACTGCTAATGGGTTTGGGAAAAAGCCAGGTAAATGCCTTATAGCCAGGTGTGCCCCCCCATAACCAGGGGAGTGCCCCTTATAGGCAGGAGATGCCCCCCCTTAGCAAGGAGAGCCCCCCCGTAGCTAGGTAGAGCCCCCCTTTGTTGCCAGGTAGTTCCCCCCTTTATAGTCGGGTATTCCCCCTTTAGTAGTCGGTAGTTGCCCCCTTTAGTAGTAGGTAGGTATGCCCCTTTATACCACCCAGGTGGGTGGGCCCCCCCTTTAGTACCAGGTAGTTCCCCCCTTTAGAGCCACCCAGGTATTTTGCCCCCTTTAGTAGCACCCGGGTAGGCCCTTTAGAAACCCCAGGTAGGTAGTGCCCCCTTTAGTACCACCCGGTAGTTCCCCCCTTTAGTACCGGGTAGGTATCCCCCCTTTTAGTAGCCAGGAGGTAGTGCCCCCTTTAAAGCCGCCAGGTTTCCCCATTGTAGCCACCCAATAGTTCCCCCCATTTACCCGCGGGTAGTTCCCCCCCATTGTACCCAGACAGGTAGTTCCCCCCTTTGTAGCCAGCCAGGTATTCCCCCCATTGTGCCAGGCAGGCCCCCAATGTAGTTAAAAAAAAAAAAATAAAAATTCCTTTTACCTGACCAGGCTCCTGCAGCTCCGCCGGGTCCTCCCCGTTCCTCAGCGATGGGGGGGAATGAGAGAAAAGCCCGCGCTTTCATTTCCCCTGCGCTGCTGCCCTTATGACGGCGGCAGCAGCCCCGGACAACGTGGGCTACACCCGCCTGGGAATGGACCGGCGGCGCGGAGTAGGCACCAGCGCTACTCCGGGCCTCGGTCTTTTAAAGGCCCCCCCGCCTGCTGGCGGCGGGAGAAAAATGCCAACTCCCGGGAGGGGGGGGGGGACCCCAAATACGGGACCCCCCCCCAAAAACGGGAGAGTTGGCATGAGGACTAATGTCCCCCACCCCCGGGGGGCGCTCCCCTGATTCCCTGGGGCTGAATCAAAAGGCCTTCAGTTGCCCCGGGCCGGCCCCCACTGGTGACGCAGGCGGCGCGGTGACGTCACTTCACCCCGCCGCCTATGCAGGACCGCAGGAGCGGCGGGGGAAGCGGGGAGCGGCCCGGAGCGGAGCGAGGCTCAGGTAAGTGGCTGTTTTTTTTGTTTTTTTTTTAAAAAATTTAAAAAAGGGGGGCCCTGACCCCCCCCTACAGCTAAAGGGGGCCCTGACTCTCTCCCTCAGCCCAAAGGGACCCTGACTCCTGCTACAGCTAAAGGGGGCCCCCGACATTCTGCCCACAGCTAAAGGGGGCCCTGGTCTCCCCGCACTAAAGGGGGCCGACCTCTCTCTCTTCATTTAAAAGGGGGGCCCCGACTCTTCCCTGCATCTAAAGGGGGCCCTGATCTCTCTCTCTTCATCTAAAGGGGGGCCCCGACTCTCTCCCCCCCCTGCATCTAAAAGGGGGCCGTAACTCTTCCCTGCATTAAAGGGGGCCTACTCTTCCCTGCAGCTAAAGGGGGCCCTGACCTCTCCTGCAGCTAAAGGGGGGGCCCCAACACTTGCCACTCTAAAGGGGGCCCTGCACTCTGCCTACATTAAAGGGGGGGTGACA
>JAODAL010053269.1:0-25415 GCA_025379985.1 Phyllomedusa bahiana | reverse complement strand
CAAAGACATTTTTTATTATGTTTTTAAAAAAGGAGGGAAAAAAGAAATTTAAATTTTTCTTTTTTTTCCGGTTTTCACTGTGCAAATTAAAATATAAAATAATTGTATGGTACAGGTCAATATGTAAACAAAAATACCAAATATGTCCACAGTTTTAGCTTTTTTATATAATGATGCATTTTTTCCTTTTTTGTTTTTTCTTTCTTAAATTGCTATAAAGGATAGTGACTATGTGATGGCCTGATTGCTGACTATGTACACTGAGCTCAGAACAATGCTGACAACTTTCATATTAAACCTTGCCTAAAAGGTGTATTTAGATTTCAAACCTGGGGGCTTTTATTAGTCTCCCAGATGCATTTATAACCCATTTGTATAGTACCAGCTTGTTGCAGGCGGATGCAATGTGGTAACGGAGAGACCCCCTTCTTCTATTTAAACACTTAGAGCAACATGCATGAACGGGGCTGCGGCAGTTTTCTGTCATCTTTTGAGTCAAAACACCTGTCTTAGCCCTATTCGACAGATATATGAACTCTCCTACGCCAACATCTATCGTGTGCTGCAATAGACCCCGCACTTTTGTATGCACCAACTCTACAGTTTCGTGTGTCGCCAGATTCCTACGATGCGCCATGTTTATGAACGTGTCACAACAAAATGTGATGCAAATCTGTCGTACCAATCCATACCCATTTCATAGTGGCGAGACTGAGACAAATTTTGTCGCATATACTCTATGTGTTACTTTTGCCGCATAAATGTGTCTCAAAATGGGACACATTTATAAAGTGCTGTGAGACACTTTTCTACATACTGATGAATGCTACACTAACCTACTGATAATTATGACAGTCAAGGCGGTGCCACTTTTAATACATGCCCCCCTTAGTTGCCAGGGTCGCTATTGGTTGTTGCATCTAATCGGTCAATCTACTACTAACAGAATTATATACAGCTGAGAACATGGGATCAGCTCCAGAGTTCTCTTTCACATATATGTACAATAGGTTAACTCTTTACAGTAGTCCTAGTTATTTTCGCCACAGTGACACTATCTGGTAAGTGCTGACAGTATTAGACTATATGGATACACCCTGTCGTCAAGGATCAAGGTATGTTTTTAATTTGTTCATATATTTCCAGGAGTAGTGTTGAGCCGAACCGTTCACAAAAGGGTTAGTTTGGCACGCACTTTATGTTTTTTCCGAATCCAAGTAAAACTGAATTCTTTGCCACAAGTTCAGAAAAAGTTTGGGTTCGGCAAAGGCGTTCAGTGCCTTTTTCAGCTGCTTCCTTTAGTTTTGGTGGCCAGCCAATCACTGCGGAGCACAGGGAAGGGGGTGGGGGAGGGGGTCAAAAATGTCACCAGTGAGGGTGAGGGGATCTCATTGGCTACTAAAATCACATGACCGTCTTATGTGTATGTCACTGTATTTCCTGTTAAACGCCATTTCCACCTTACTCTCTGTAGTGAACACACTGCTGCTTGTGTCTGCTGGTTTGCCAGCAGGCAGAAATACCATTTAATAGCAATTTAACACAGGAAAAGCTGATAGTGATGAGGGTGGGACAGCTAGCTTAGGGAATTATACACAGCAATAGTTAGAAAGTTAGGCAGTTTTGTACAGATATTCCATAGAAAAAATTCTGTTTATAATCCTATTTACCCGTTGCAAAGTATAGGCATTTAAGACCACTTGATTTGCTGTGAGGGTTCTTCCATACGACCCCATTTCACCGATATTGCATAGAAAAAATTTCTGTTTATAATCCTATTTGCCCGTTGCAAACCATAGGCATTTAAGAACACTGTTAATTTGCTGTCTTTAGAGTTCTTCAATAAGAGATTGTGAACAAATCTTGACTTTTTGATATTTATCCTATTTGTCCTATTCAAAAAAATCTTGTTTTAAATAGTCATTTCTTCTTGCTTAATTTATTGAGTGTCCGGAAGGTCATTTTTGATGCTTTTGAGATTGTGCTGCTTTAAAAGTCAGCTATAGTCAATGTCCTTTTCCCAAAAATCTTGTTTCAAATAATCATTTCTTCTTGCTAATTTTATTGTGAGTGTCCATAAGGTCATTATTGCTGTTTTTGGGGTAAGGCTACTGTAAAATGGGTGCCAGGGGTGCAAATAAGGCAGTACTCCTGTCAGTGGCCCTAATCAAATAGGGGCCCAGTGATATGTTAAAAATAGGAACTAGTGATGGGTGGGGGCCCTATTTGATTTAGCTGCATGGGGCCCTGAATGGTTAATAGATGACTGACGGCAGCTCTGCCTACCACTGCACCCCCTATAACTATGCACTGTCAACTGATCCTCTATGTTCCCTATTGGGATGTTTTTGCTGTCACCACATATATGACATTTTCTTGGGCCCTGGTGCAAAAAGTGATAGGGGGCTCCTGAAAGTTACCATGTGCCATTTCCAATACCGATATCTTCTTATGTGTTAAAGGGGCCCCGTGGCACCTCTTAGTGCTACACCTCATATAGCTAAGCTGTCCTCATCTTTTCAATTAGCCATGAAAAGGAATGAATTATTTTAGCCTGTGAATTTTTTTTCTGTGACTCTTAGAGCCAAATTTTCTTCACTAAGTTGTTCCACATATCCATTTTACTGTTATGGATGCTAATTGCAGCTTCTCCTCCCCTAAATGGGTATAAAAATTAACCAGAACATCTTCTCCCATTGACTTTAATGGGGTTCGAAGTTCGGTTCGAGTTCGACTCAAACTTCGAACCGAACTTCTCAAAATTCGAGGTTCTACTCGAACTCGAACTTTTTAGGGTTCGCTCTTCACTATCCAGGAGGAATAACAGAGAGATGGCACAAAACAGATTTTTAAGAAAAGGTGTGCACATGTTTTTTTATTTCTTTTTAATTATTACCTCTGAAATTACAGTATGTACAGTATTTCGTTGAAGATATTTTATTTGCTATGATGTTAATGACATTTTACTTTCATTTGGTGTCTACAGTAAATTGGAACACAAGGAGTTTGACTACTTAAACCTTGGTGTATTGCACAAGTTAAAAGTATTTTTGCAGAGATTTTCTTGACAAAATGCAAGATTAAGATAGACTTGCACTTAGGAGGATTAGAAGACGGTCTCTTGTCCTTTGATCTCAATCCTGTTTTTGCGAAATTCTCTGAGGTCAATGGAACAAGGGATTATCCCTGGACTAAATAATTACCAAGCTTCAGGGTGTCAGAGCATAGACAGTGATCCGAAGCAAAGATTCTGGAGATAACCCCCTCATTTTCACTAAAGCAGTAGGATGCAGAGCTGTATTCTTTCAAAAGCTTTTAAAATAATTGGGCACCTTTTCCTTTCATCACTAAGTGCATTTTACTTATTTCTCATTTTTGTCTATCTACATTAGTTAGTTATGAACAGAAGATTTTTTAGCATCTGCGTTACATTTTATAAAGTATAAAAAAATGCTCCTGTTAAATACTTGCTATGGTGCCTCCAGCACTGGAGTATGTACATGCCGAGAAGCCTAGTTGAACCATTCAGATCCTCCTGTACACTAGCAGATGAGTATTTCCTGCAGCCAATAAGAACCAGTTCACTGTGACAACCTGCTTACCTGGCATAAATTAATGTGGCTTTTGGTGCAGAGTCCACATGCTTTATGCACTTAAATCCATGTAAATGTTTGGCTGTAAAGCATCCAATTATATTTAATAAGAATGCATGTGGCAGCTTATATAGCATGGATATTTCCAGTGCAGATTTTTCAATCCAAGACATAATAAAAGAATAGGCAACAATTTACCTATTCCATGTTAGAAGGCCTGATTCACATCTGCATCTGAGGTTCTGTTCAAAACCTCTGTTACATTGTTTACAATGGATATCAACAGTGCCCAATGAACTCCATTGTAATGGAAGTTTCATTTAAAAAAAAAAAAAAACAAATTTAGAAATTGATGGCAGAAGCACAGTTTAGATAAGTTACGACTTTGCCATATCTACCATTGTTTTGCATTCCAGCTTCTTTTTACAACAGTCTGTAAGCATCTGAGAAGTAAGGAGTTGTTCCATTCTTTTTCTGATATAGGATTTTAACTTCTCAACAATCCTGGGTCTTTTTGATGGATTTTTTTTTTTTTTAAATTAATGTGCCAAATGTTTTTTATTGATGAAAGGTTTGGACTGCAGGCTGCCAGTTCAGTACCTGGACTCTTCTTCTGTGAAGTCATGCTGTTGTGATGGAAGCAGTATGGGGTTTAGCATTGTCTTGCTGAAATATGTAAGGCCTTCCCTAAAAAAGATGTTGTCTGAATGGGAGTATGTTCTTCTAAAACTTCTTTATACTGTTCAGCATTGATAGTGCCTTCCAAAATGTGTTAGCTGCCCTTAGGCACTAATGCAACCCCATACCATCAGTAATGCAGACTTTTGAACTGTGCACTAATAATAAACTGGATGGTCCCTTTATTTTTGAATCCACAGGACACGTGTCTGTGGTTTCCATAAAAAAATGGACTAATCTGACTAAAAAATAGTTTTTCCTTTTGTCTCAGTTCATTTTAAAAGAACATTGGCCCTGAGAAGATGGTAGCATTTCTATATTGTGATCTATGACTACTTCTTTGCATGATAGAACTTTAATTAGCGTTTTTGGATTACACAGTGTTCAAAGACAATGATTTATTGAAATATTCCTGAGTCCATGTAGTGATTTGCATTACTGATGCATACCTGTTTTTAATGCATAAGGGCAAGTAGGTCACGAATATCTTATGTTGTCGACCTTGTCCCTTGTGCCCATGGATTTCAACATATTATGTTAATCTTTTGATGGTATTATGTACTGTAGATGTTGGTATATTAAAAGTGTTTGCAATTTTACACTGAGTAATATTTTTCTGAAATTGTTCCACAATTTTTAAATGCAGCTTTTTTTCACGGATTTGTGAGCCTCTGACCATCCTTTCTTCTGAGAGACTCTGCCTCTCACAGTCATGTGACTTTGGTGAAAACTGACCATCTATTTGTTTTCTATTACTAGCATTTAGTTTTCCAGCCTTTAAATAAAAAAAGTCTAGCTTTTAACTTCTGATATGTGTTCTATGTTCTGCTGCTAATAAAAGATTGGCTAAAGGAGATTTCCAAATATCTGCATTCTTTTTTTAGATTTTATACAGCATCGCAACTTTTTTGAAATGGCGTTGTAAAAACCCACCACACAAAATCAAAATCCTTGTGCAAAATCAGCATAGGTTTCTGTGAACAATTCCTAAGTGTCTCTTCCCACTTTCTCAATCATTATAGAATTGTATTTCTCCTGTTTTTAGGTTCTGCGGTTATATACTTTTCAAGGTACCTCCTGTAGCTCAGTTCCATAGATCTTCCTGCATGTAGGTATTGAAATAATCATGAACAATTACCAAAATTCCTTAGGCGTGGTCACTTTTGGACACTTTGACTTGTCTCTATATACGTCTTTATGTACAAGAAACATAGGTGAGTTGTACTCATGATGAGAGGGTATTTACATAGAAGGGTCAACCAACTCACAGGAGAACAGAAGGATCCTCCAGTGGACTCCAACCTTAACATGATAGTGCCAGACAAAAAAGAGACCATTAAGTTCAACAGGATTTACCATGCTCTGAATAGCTGAATGATTCTGGTAGGTTCAAGATATTCAGCCCAACCATCCAACCTGTTCACAATGACTGACAGAGAGATAAGGCGAGAAAGATTGAGAGAGGACAAATAAGCTCTTGTCATCAAGTTGGTTTATAACTCCAAGACCTGATTACAGTTGTATGAAAATTAAGTTTTGAACACTCTTGCAAGTTTTTAATGCATGGGTATTCACAGGTTTGAGTTTAAAACACAAGAAAAAAAGTTACCATAGTACAAGTGTGGATTTTTGAGCAATGGTAACTTGCAATATTAATATCCATATTGGACAATGTTTTTTCAAGTGCCAGCAAGTACAAACCCACATTTCAGTAATCCAAGATTCCTTTCCAAGAACTATAGCTGTTTTCAAGATAATTAAAATATTACTCAACAGAAAACAGATTTTAGTTTAGAAATTAATGAGATATACTGTATTAGCAGTGGAAAAATGTAAAGTAGGTTAAAAGTTTTCACTTACTCAACATATTCTTTGTGGCATCAGATCCATGCTTCTGTTTTTACTTTCCTTGTTCTTTCGTAAAGAAATACCTCTCATGATTTTGTGTTGTTGCGGTTTGTGCTGAGTTTACAGTAAAAACCTCAAAGAACCCAAATTTAATTGGTCTCACCTGTACCAACAGTGACAGCTCTTCTTCTCTGCAATGGATAGATTGTCAATTAAAACCCTTTAAATATTTATTCTTAGCACATATCTTATCTTCTTTTTATAGTGCTTGCATTCGCATATGGTAAGGTCACCGTGTGAGAGATTTTACTATAGCAACCTCCACAGAGGTATTATCTTTAGCTTGAACACATCAAAGGGTTTGTCACATTTATAACAGAATACCCTATTTTGATAAAATATTTTAATTCCATTTGCCAAAATATATAGAGTGCATAAAACATTACTAATGTACCCTAACTTTCATAGTAAGACCATGACAGTATTTAGCTTGCAATCACCAAGACCAATGTAAGTAATAATAATAATAATAATAAACTTTATTTATATGTCGCCAACATATTCCGCAGCACTTTACAATTTGGAGGGTGTAGGTGCATACAAAAAAAAAAAAAAACATACATTGCACAATGAAAAGCTACTTACATGAGACACAAGGTGAGAGGGCCCTGCTCGCAAGAGCTTACAATTTATTAGGGTGTAAGGATGAGACGAAGGGTAAGAAGTGCCTGATTTACAATGGTCCAGCCATGTGACAAATATGGGGTTGTTTTATGTAGAATTCGGATGGACCTGCCACCCAGACAGTACATCTGTATACAGTTAAGTGCCGAAAATGAGTGCGCAAGGGAGTGAGGGAGGGGGGGGGGGGTAAGGCTTTAGGGATTCTGGTAGGCCAGAGTGAGAAGATGTATTCTCAGAGCCCTCTTAAAGCTATGAGAGTAATACAATCTTTAAGGAAACTCTATGTATTTCCAATGAGATTTATAGTGCTGTGGGACCATTTATTCAAGCAAGTTACATAATAATCAACAGAAACTTTGTTACTTCCTCTCTGATTTTCTCATCTTAACATCAACCACATATATACATGTATAGTATCTCATAGAAGTAAGTACACCCCTCACATTTTTGTAAGTATTGCTTTACATCTTTTCATATGACAGCACTGAAAATATGACACTTTGATACAATGTAAAGTAATCAGTGTACAGCCTGTATAACAGTGAAAATTTGGTGTGCCCTCAAAATAACTCAACACACAGCCATCAATGTGAGAATGGATAAATTGTGCTCAATATGCTGTTTTCTCTCCAAAGTGTCATGTGACTCAATAGTGTTACAAGGTCTCAAGTGTGACTTCAGTGTTATTATTATTATTTTATCATTTATTTTAAAGCACCATTGATTCCATGGCGCTGTACATTCGAGGGGGGTTACGTACATAACATGTCAAACGAGTACAATGATAACGATGAGTGACTTACAACTGGCACAACAGAGGGAGAGAGGACCCTGCCCGCGAGGGCTTATCACACTCTCTCATACTGGTCAACATGGCACCTCATGGCACAGAACTGTCAGAAGGTCTGAAAAGAAGAATTTTTACTATACATAAAGGTGCCCTAGGTTATGAGAAGATTATCCACACCCTGAAACGGAGGTTCAGCGCGGTGGCCAAAACAGCGGTTTAACAAGACAGGTTCTCCTCAGAACAGGCCTCACCATGGTTGACCAAAGAAGTTGAGGGCACATGCTGAGCATCATTGTCAGAGATTGTCTTTTCAAAATAGATATATGCGTGCTGCCAGCATTGCTGCAAAGGTTAAAGGGGTGAGGGCTAGCCTGAAAGTGCCCAGACCATACACCGCACACTGTATTAAATTGGTCTGCATAGCTATCATCCCAGAAGGAAGCCCACAAACAGTGTGCTGAAGACAAGCAGACTAAGAACATGGATTACCGGAACCATGTCCTGTGGTCTGATGAAACCAAGATAAACTTATTTGATTTAGATGGTGTCAAGCGTGTGGGGTGGCAACCAGCTGAGGAGTACAAATACAAGTGTGTCTTGCTTACAGTTGAGCATGGTAGTGGAAATGTCATGGTTTAAGACTGCATGAGTACTTCCAGCTGTGGGGAGCTACAGTTCATTGGCAGAACTATGAAAGCCAACAGGTACTGGGACATACTGAAGCAGAGAATGATCCTCTCCCTTCAGGGCTGCAGGGCAGTATTTCAACATGATAACAACCCCAAACACAGCTCCAAGATGACCCCTGTATTGCTAAAGAAAATGAGGGTGAAGGTGTTGGACTGGCAACAACCTTATTGAGCATCTGTGGGTCATCTTCAAGTGGACAGTGGAGGAGCACATCCACCATCTCCATGATGACATCATGGAGGAGTGGAAGAGGATTCCAGTGGCAACCTGTGAAGCTCTAGTGAACTTCATGGCCAAGAAAGTTAAGGCAGTGCTGGAAAATAAAGGTAGGCACAATTTATCCATTTTCACTCAAGGGTGTACTCACTTTTGTTGCAAGTTCACCAAACAAATCTCTGACCTATGAAGGTATGGACTCTGTAAGACCTGGAAAAGTATTTAGTGGTAAATGGCAATGTATTCTCATGGTTTGTTTTCCTGATGACCAGTTGCTATTGTATATTGTGCATTCTCTCCATAGATGTAGCTCACCTGTGCCAAGAGTTCATGCATCCTACACACAATAAACGCAGCAGACCCATGGCCCATTAACCAAGTACATCGGACATGTCTCCACTCTGAGCATGTCCGCAACTTTATTTCTTTATATACTGTAGGGGGTTCAACTCCAATGGTAACCTTTCCACAGGAACCAGCCACAGGGACGTTGCAACTTAAACAGGTGCTCTTTATTATCCACACGTGTATACACAGCACACCTGAGCCCACAGGCTTACTTCAGCCTGTGCCAGTTTAGAAAGTCTTAGGCAAAACAAAGTCTGTGGTATGCAAAGCACAGTTCTCTTGCCCGATGTGGGCGCTCACCAGTCCGTAGGGTCGCCCGGGCAAGGTGCTGCTTCCAGGCAGATATCCTGCTCACACCCAGACCTGCAAAACAGAGCTCTTTACCCCAAAACCCTGCTCTGAGGAGACTCCGCTTCCACCTCCCCAGCTCACCTGACTTACCGGGCTTACAGAGAAAAAAAAATTTTGGCCTGGACCTGGAAAAGGTGGGGGGCCGACCTCCCACCCAGCTTTTTTGGTCGCTCCGGTAAAAGCCGGCCCGGAGAAACTGCCATCTGCAGTTATGCTAATAAAAGCAAGGATGTCAGTTTCCTAATGCATCTGACACCTACTATGCTGGGCTTTACCTCACCGATACCAGGCATAACGGTGACACATATCTCCCATCAATGTTTGTGCCTTGCGCCCTCTTACATACCCCCCTCCTCTGCCCAAAGCCGGGGTTCTGGGCACCTTCCGCCATCTTTCAGTGCACCCTAACAAAGCATCTGCATTTCCTTGCAGTTTTCCGGGCCTAGCTCTACAGAGAAATTAAAATCCGTAGAGCCAAGAACCAGCGGTGACCCTAGCATTTTTTCCCTTCTTTTCCTCTTAACCATCTAAGAGGGGCATGATCCGAAATCAGCCTAAACTTGCCCCTAGAAAGGTAATACTGAAGGGAATCCAGGGCCCACTTGATAGCCAGGCATTCTTTTTCCAATAATAGAGTATTTCTGCTCAGCTGGGATAGCTCCTACTCAAATAACAGACAGGATGTTCCTCTCCATTCATGACTTGGGAAAATCACCGCACCTAGACCCTAATTTGAGGCGTCCTTCTGGACGACAATCTCTCTGTAGACGTCTGGGGCCACTAACACAGGCTGCGTACTGAGGGCCGTCTAAAGCTTCTGGAAAGCTTCTTCAGCCTCGGGGGACCATTTCACCATGGCCGTTTTTTGCCCCTTTTGTCAGGTTTGTCAGAGGCACTGCTATCTGGGCGAACTTGGGGATAAACCCCTTTAATACCCCAAAATTTTCCCAGGAACGCTCTGACCTGTTTTTTGTTTAGTGGCCGGGCCATTTTTGAATTGCCTCCACTTTGTTAAGCTGGGTTTTTATTTCTCCTCTCCTACAAGGTAACCCCAGTATCGGGCTTCCTCCATCCCCATGGCACACTTACTGGGTTGATAGTAAACCCAGCCTTTCTTACGGAGTCCAGGAGAGCTTGGAACTTTACTAGGTGACTCGCCCAATCATGAGTAAAGATCACAATATCGTCTAAGTACGCGGCCGCATATTTTCTGTGTGGACGTAAGACTTGATCCATTGCCCTCTGGAAAGTAGCGGGGGCCCCTTGCAGACCGAACGGCATCCTCACATATTGGAAACATCCCTCAGGTGGGTAAAAGCTGTCTTCCCTCCCCTAGCCCTCCTTAACAGGGGGATCTGCCATAGCCTTTTGGGTGAGATCTAGGGTAGTGATATAGCGAGCTGGACCTAACCTCTCAATAAGCTCGTTCTCCCCGGGGCTGGGGTAAGCATCAACTTTAGACACTTCGTTCAGTTTGCATAGTCATTGCAAAAACCCACTCCCCATTGGTTTTGGGATAACACTATAGGACTGGACCACCCACTTTTAGACTCTTCAATAACAACCCCACTTCATCATTCTCTGGACTTCCTTTGCAATGACCCCACGGCGGGCCTCAGGAATCCTGAAAACGGTTTCAGGTTCACCCTCACCTGCGGATCCGTAATTATCTCGTGTTCGATTACCTGGGTAAGCCCTGGTGATTCTGTAAACATGTCCCTATTTTGTTGTAACAGCTGCCTGCACTGCTGTTTTTGGGCAGGGGACAGGGTGTCTGCAATTTTCACATCCTCAATAGTGGAGACTGAGTTGATCACCAGGCAAGGAGCTACTGGGGGGTCCCTATCCTTCCAGGGTTTTTAACAGTTTTTATATGATAGATCTGATAGGTTTTCGCCTTCCGGCTGGTGTACCCAGTAGTTAACCTCGCTATCCTCTCTACTACCTCATAGGGCCCTTGCCATTAGCGAAAAATTTTACTCTCCACTGTGGTACAAAGCACTAGAACCCGGTCTCCTGGGCTGAACTGCCTAAGCCGGGCCGACCTGTTGTACACCCTGGACTGCGCCTCCTGAGCCTGTAGAAGATGGTCTTTTACGATGGGCATCACTTGGGCTATTCTTTCTTGCATTTGTGTAACATGTTCTATCACACTTTTAAATGGAGTAACCTCACTCTCCCAGGTCTCTTTTGCAATATCCAGTAACCCCCGAGGATGTCTACCATACAATAATTCAAACGGAGAAAATCCTGTAGAGGCTTGGGGAAACCTCTCTGATCGAAACAACAGGTAGGGCAGAAAAACAGCCCCAATCCCGGCCATCCTTTTCTACTACTTTTTTTAACAGGGCCTTTAGCGTCTTGTTAAAGCGCTCTAAAAGGGCCATCCGTTTGGGGGAGACAGACCGACGTGCGATATGGGAGATCCTTAACCCTTACAGAGATCTTGCATGATCCTTGACATGAACGGGGTTCCCTGGTCTGTGAGAATCTCCTTGGGAAACCCCAGTTTTGGCAAAAATGGAACCAGCTCCCGGACAATTGTTTTAGGGGAGGTTTTCCTGAGGGGCACTGCTTCAGGGAAACCGGGGTGCGTAGTCAACTATAACTAGATGTACTGATGCCCCCTAGTAGATTTTACCGGGGGGCCGACCAAGTCCAGGCTATCCTGTCAAAAGGGACTTCAATAATAGCAGGGGCACCAAGGGACTGCGGAAGTGGGCAACCGGGGATTTTACCTGACATACTGGACAGGATTGACAGTAGTCACAAATTTTCCCCCGGTAACACCCGGCCATAAAACCTCTGTAAACTCTCTCCAGGGTCTTGGGTCTGCCCCCAGGTGTCCCCCCAGCACATGGGAAAGTGCGAGCTCCAATACCATCCGCCTATACACCTTTGGCACTAACAGCTGCTCCACTAGTTTCTTCCCTGACTCGGTCACACGGTACAAGAGGTTCCCATTCATAGCGAAGTGGGGTACCTCTCACTGCCCCTGGCTCTTGGGGTAAACCCCAAATTTAAACACCACCACATTATTTAGGGCCCCTTTCAGGGGTTTTATCTTGGGGCTGGGCTGTCCCAAAGTTTTCCCCGAGACACCTCTAGGTCAGGGACACATCCCCCTCACAGGATGATTCCTCCTCATTTTCAAACCCCCCATCGCTGACATAGGGAATTCGGGACTAATCTCTGGGTCAACACTCACCATGCTGTCTTTGGGTCCGGGTGGGTTAGTGGAAACCGCCCCTTTTGCCAAGGTTCCAAAATAGGGGGCAATCTCGGCCCAAAATATCTCATGCATTAACCCTTGCACAACTCCCGCCGGGTGTGATAAACCCTACCCACATCAGACTGGATAGTAACCCACGCCACTGGGTTAAACCCTAGTTCCCCGTGGATACAGGTGACCCCCACAGTTTTTCCCTGGTCTAAACTTATGCGGGAGGTTGGGGTGCTATGAGGGTGACCAGGCTCCCAGAGTCCAGGAGCCCAGTTACATCAACGTCATTAACTGACATGGGGGTGAGATGAAACTTCTCCACAGAGTTTAGAAAAAGCGCCACATGCTGAATGGGCAAACATAGAAAAAGCGCCTCCCTATAGAACAGTCCATTGCCTCGGAGCTGAGAGGACACTGAGCCACCATATCCCTGGAGCATGGCAACCTCCAGCACCTAATCTCCTTTTGGCCCAGTTCTGGTCCCTGACTCCGGCAGACTTCTGATCTTGGGGCGTCCTTCTCGGGGGTTTTTGGGTCCCTTTCTCTGGCCACTGGAGTCACTGCGGATGGCCCAATATGGAGAAGTGGGATTCCCAGGGTCTCATGGAGTTCTCCACCACATGATATCTCTCCACCAGGTCCACTAGGTTTGTCAGCATTCTTGGGACTTTCCCCTTTCACCCCCCAGCACTGCAGTGGTCTGGGCAGGGCAGCATGAATCTTTCCATTACCACCCCTCGATCATTTGCGCTGGTGTACAGACCTCTGGTTGTAACCCTTTTTGGACGTTTGTGCAGGAGGTCAAACATCTGAGACCTGGCGGGTTTGTCACTCCTATAGCCCACTGATGTACTCTCTGGGCTCGGACATTCACTGTTACCCCCAGCCGTCCAGGATCTCAGCCCTCCCGCTTTGGATATTCCTGGGATCTTGCAGCGATAGATCATAATACGCCTTCTGGGGTTCACCGCTGAGGAAGGGCGCCAAAACTTCACTCCACTGCTCTGTGGCCAGCCCCTCTCGTTCGGCTATGCGTCAAACACTGCAGGAAGGCTTCCCCGTCGTCCTCTGGGGTCATCTTTTGCAGTGCCCTCCCTTACGGTTCGCCGTGCTCGCTGGCCCTCATCCTGGTAAGTGGGGCTGGGGTCTCTTTAACCTGGATGGGTTCTGCGAGTATGCCCATCTGTTTTTATCAGGAGCTGGTTTGTCTCCTGTTGTGCCCGTTATAGACTTAGCAGAGCCTGCCTTTCTGCGTGTTAGCCCGCACCAAGGTGTTTCAAAATCTCCTCCATTGCTAAAGCCTGTGTTTTTAACTGAGTTCAGCTTTTAACCCAGGACATATAAAAGGTCTCTGCAGGCTATGCCCGCATCCTCCACCAATGTAGGGGGGTTCAACTCCAATGGTAAAACCCTTTCCACAGGAACCAAACCACAGGACGTTGCAACTTAAAAAAGGTGCTCTTTATTATCCACACGTGTATACACAGCACACCTGAGCCCACAGGCTTACCCTTTAGCCGTGGCCAGTTTAGGAAAGTCCTTAGGCAAAACAAAGTCTGTGGTATGCAAAGCACAGTTCTCTTGCCCGATGGGGGGCGCTCACCAGTCCGTAGGGTCGCCCGGGCAAGGTGCTGCTTCCAGGCAGATATCCTGCTCACATCCAGACCTGCAAAAAAGAGCTCTTTACTCCAAACTGCTCCTGAGGAGACTCCGCTTCCACCTCCCCACTCACCTGACTTACCAGGCTTACAGAGATAAAAATGTGGCCCCGGACCGGGAAAAGGTGGGAGCGACCACCCACCCAGCTCTTTGGGCGCTCCGGTAAAAACCCGGCCCGGAGTAACTGCTATCTGCAATTATGCTAATAATAACAAAAGGGTGTCAGTTTCCTAATGCATCTGACACCTAAATATCTGGGCTTTACCTCACCGATACCAGGCATAACGGTGACACATATCTCCCATCAATGATTGTGCCTTGCGCCCTCTTACAATACCTGTTCATGTTACTTGAGTATCTAGTACCCTTACAGTTAATTGTCTGTAGGAATGAGATGCATATATATGTGTATTGTATTTTATCTGTATAGGTCTTTAATAGGTTAATCTGTGC
Organism: Phyllomedusa bahiana; assembly: GCA_025379985.1. Taxonomy (NCBI): domain Eukaryota; kingdom Metazoa; phylum Chordata; class Amphibia; order Anura; family Hylidae; genus Phyllomedusa; species Phyllomedusa bahiana. The sequence goes on along the minus strand of JAODAL010053269.1, from coordinate 10,882 downwards.
TAGACTTGCAGCCAATTAGTGTGAGCATAACATGAAAGGCTGTAGCATTACATAGTTTTAAGGATAAGCCTGTCATGTAGAAGAGCAGTTCAGTTTAGAATTCTATTGTTGAGTACTCTCAGAGTTGAAGTGAAGGCAGTAAAGCAGTTTAGAAGAAGGGGATCTCCTACCCATGTGCCAGCGGTGGTGTAGTCCAGGCTGGAGCAACTACAGCAGCTCCAATACTCACAGTGAGGAAGCACAGTGAAATGAAGACAGAATGATGAGGTGTCCTAAGGAAAGTGAGAAGCAGGCCTGCCTAGATTGCCTTAGGGAAGTTTACCAAATAGCTAAAAAGGGGCCATTAGGCATGATCGCTAGACATGAGGCTGAACAGTCTAGAGGGTGAAAAGGTGCTGAGTAAGAACCAAGTGAGGAATTGCCAGGGGAGCAATTGTGTAGTGACGAAGAGTACTGTGCGGTGTAAAATGCTGTGTTATGTGCTGTGACAAGAAGTGTAATGTCCTACAAGTATGGATCCATGGGTAAAGTCTTTGAGACCCCTGATACTCAGAGTCTCTGTGATTGATTTTCCAAGTACCTAGCAAACACACATGGGTGATTTTGCCTTTCACACAGACCCTTTATACCACATTAGGTGCGGGATGGGTCTCGGCAGTCAAGTGAGATGCGGAGAGGCGCCACCAACCTTACATCTCTTACTTTCATTTAGTGATGTTGACCTTTAAATTATTCTTTCCATGTCTGCTTTCTGGCCCCATATACCCTCCTCCTTATGTCTAAATAAACTTCTGCAAGTTTCTACCTTTACAGATATGAAATATATCATCTTCTTCTTAAGCAATCACTCTTGTTTTACATCTACAGTACATCTACAGTATAATTGGTCATAAAGACGTAAATCCACCTGGGGAAAATACATCCTTACACTAAAGAAATACTAATTGAAGAAAAGTCAGCCTAACTCCTTAGACTACAATTTTCTGAATTATCATAAGGAGCAACTCCATTATCGTATATTTATGGCAAAATGCTCACTTCGGGGATACTTCTCTCAAGAATTCTTATTCTTGACCCTCACTCTTGAGATAATTGTAGGTACCAAAGGTAAGACCTTCATCTATCAGACATTTATGGCATGTATCCTGGGGAAATGTTTAAGATGGTTATGACCCTTTAAGAGAGTGGGTATCACTTTTTAATATTTTGATAGTTTTTCACTATTGTAGTGAATTTTTACAGGCACCAATAAAAACAATGTGCAATAAATGAAATGTTAGAATTAAAGACACCAATATAAATGTCAGCATCATGTACCTCATATTTATCCAAATAAAATAGGTGCTCAGAACAGATATCTGTAGTGTGATTAACACCTAACATACAGTTTTACCTTGCAGGCCGTACAAGTCATGTCAATTGATAATCAATGTCTAAATATTATGCAGCCTTCACTATTATTCAGATGTAGTTTTTAACTTTAACAGACACAAAGTCAATAAAATGTTGAATAGCGCTGGTTTCTTCCCAACTCCATATATTTTCTGCAAGGACTTATATGACCTATCTTCAGAGTGTCCTCTGTTACTGAATAACATCAATGTTACATTGAGCCATCAGTTACGACATACTTATCTAAAAGTGACAAAACGGTTCTGTTCGGCTGTAGGGCTATTGTAGCTCACATAGAATCTCCTTTTTGTATTATTCATTTTATTCTAGTAAAAATCAAAGATTCTACTTATTGTTCCTTGTTTTAATAAATTAACCCATTAATTTAAGGTCAGAACAAATATAAACTATCGATGCCTGGTGGATATTTCACGTTAGCTCTACTTTTCTGAGTATCATTTGTATATGTGCTTTTCATAATTACTACATGAGGACATAAATCTATGTGATGATTTGAAAAAAAAATACATTTGAAGACTAAAGAGCAATGTATATAACCTTATTTTTTGTCCTGGACAACAAATTGTCTGTTGTATTAGGCCGTGTTCACACGGCTTTTCCCCGACGGATTTGTGAGCCGGATTGCGCTCACAAATCCACCGTGAATAAGGGGCGGCGGGGGCGGGGACGGAGGCGGCGGGGCGCCGCTCCCCGGCCCCATAGACAATGCATTCTCTACGGCGCGTCCGCGTCGTAAATGAGCATGTCACTGTCTCCCCCCGCGGCGGATTCGCCGAGCGGGGAGGAGCGACGGAATCCACTGTTCTCTTTGAGAGCAGTGGATTACCGTAATTACTCCGACGGATTGGCGCAGTATTGCAGTGCAAATCCGGTGCGCAGTACGGCGCCAATCCGCAGCAAAATAAGCCATGTGAACGAGGCCTTACTGGAAGAAAGTCACACTTGTGTCACAAAAAGCATTTAAGGGAATATATGGTTGCTTTGTGGCATCTTTTATGTTTCTTTATATCCCTAAATTTTATATAAAAGCACTATGTATTGGATAAAAGGACTCCATGTGCCATGGTTAAAGGTGTTGTCCATTATTTTAAGAAAAATTGTATGCTGGTTGGAAGAGATAAAAAAAAAAAAATAAAAACCCCTCAAATCACCTGTGAATCTTGTAAAGTTCTAGCACCACCGCTGTTCTGTTGCTCCCACTGATGATGTCCTCTTCATTGGTCATATAATTCTTCTGCCAATCACTGGTCACAGTGTCATGTACTATACATGTGTGTGAGTTAAAGGTTTTTTTTTAGTACTTAGATGCCATGTTCAGTGTTAGCGAGGTATCTAGGCAGTTATACAGTTATATCCCCAATTTAGTGACAAAGAAAAACACACCAACACTAAAAATTGCTGTGCCAGGAAGGTTAAAAATGCTGATGCAATGGCCATACTGGATACTGACCATGTTTTTCAAATGGTTTAAACTATTGTATTCAATGAATTAGATGACTCAAATCTGGAACCAAATATTCCCAAACAGTAGTTTCATGGTAAATGTTCATGTTAAAGGGGGTTTTACTACAAAAGAAAACAATGGTCTATCGCTAGCATTGTTCCACCTCTGGGACCCAATTCTATCTAGGGGCCCCAGAAAGTCACAACACAGACTGGAGAGTCGTGCTTGCACAGTTACTCCCCATTCTGTTCTATGGGAGTTCTGAGTACAGCCAAACGGTGTGTTCGGCTCTGCTTGGAACTTCCATAGAACAGAATGGAGAGTTAGGGTGCGTTCCCACAGCAAAGACCAAATACTGATCAGGAAATCGGGTGGCTTTTGTCCATGGTTTGCAGATTCAAGCCACCCCCCTTCACACCCATATGGTCATGTTCCGCCAGACGTAAAAATGAACACGTTCTACGTTTTTCGGACCGCCGGCAGTGTAAAAAACCATCCGGCGTAAAATCCGCGCAGTGGGGACTGCTGCACGGATTTTCTATTTAAATCAATGTAAAAGGTTGTCAGTTGGTTCACAGACGGCTTCAAATCCGAAAACAGTCTGTAAAACCGACTGAAAACCTGTGCCGTGGGGACAAGCCCTTACTGCACAAGTGCAACCAACTCTCGAGTCTGCTTTGTGACTTGCAGGGGCCTGTTTCTGAGACAGAAGTGGGTCCAAGCTCCTAGCGATATGCCGTAATTTTGTAACATGGTTAAACCCCTTTAAGTTTGCTAGAGTATTGCAATAGAATATATTCCACTTTTTAACATAAAGGTAAGAAGACTGTGTGTGTGGAATGTAAAATTACTTTGAGCTGGGAAACAGTACATTAATAATTAAATACATTGTTGCACTTGGATGACAATCATCCTGTAAAGTTGAGCAATCAAAGTAGTTTAATAAGAAGCTGAGACTAAAATATGTCAGAAACATAATTGAAATGGAAACTTTAATAAATGTACCAAGGGATAAACAGACACTGAAAGAAAATAACATAGTCTAAGCACAAAGCACACATTCATGAGCACACGTGAGGATAATTCACAGGTTCAGCATAATCCAATTCACATCTTAAGGTTCATTTCCTTCATCTATTACCAGCAAAATGTCATTTTGTTCTTAAAGATCTCGGAAGACAACCAGCAGATGCCTTTAGGATTCATAGCCCTTTATGGATTATCATTGCTTTGTCACAAGTTTTGAAAGTAACTATATGTTGCCAATGATTAGAAATGCATTGTTTTATACATAATGCATGGGCATATTTATGTATTATTCCGATAGTGAATGCAAGCAGGAAATAAATATGTATTGACTGCATAAAAAATGATGTATATAGCATATACAACACATAGAGTAAATGTTATACATACATGTAGCTGTCAAATGCACATCTTTATAAATTACACAGATTCCAAAACTGAGGAGCTTAAGCAGATAGAACAATACAATTTTATTTAGACTTTTATGTCTTCAAATTATTTCTTTTTATAATATTTTTCTCAATAATTGCTCATATTTGATTAAAGGCTATTCCCATCACATTGATTAGCTTTAAACATGAAGGCAAAGGTAAATCAATATTATTACCTAATACATCTTTTCTTTCTATGGAGAAAAACTTTAGCTTTTAGGCCACATGTATGAAAACTGTCTAGGTCTAAAACTCACTTTGTTTCCCATAATAGCAGAACCAATCAGATGCACCCTTTCATTTCTATATGGTATCTGGAAAAATGAGAGGGGCTGCTTTGAAGTGGTTTTTTTTTTTTTTTTTTTTTTTTTTTTTTTTTTTTTTTTTTTTGTTTTTTTTTTTTTTATTTTTTTTTTTTTTTTTTTTTTTTATGTTTTTGTTTTTTTTTTTTTTTTTTTTTTTTTGTTTATTTTATTTTTTTTTTTTTTTGTTTTGTTTTATTTTTTTTTTTTTTTTTTTTTTTTATTTTTTTTTTTTTATTTATATTTTTTTTTTTTTTTTTTTTTTTTTTTTTGTTTTTTTTTTTATTGTTTTTTCTTTTTGTTTTTTTTTTTTTGTTGGTTTTTTTTTTTTTTTTTTTTTTTTTTTTTTTTTTTTTTTTTTTTTTTTTTTTTTTTTTTTTTTTGTTTTTTTTGTTTTTTTTTTTTTTTTTTTTTTTTTTTTTTTTTTTTTTTTTTTTTTGATTTCTTTTTTTTTTTTTTTTTTTTTTTTTTTTATTTTTTTTTTTTTTTTTTTTTTTTGTTCTTATTTTTTTTTTTTATTTTTTTTTTTTTGTTTTTTTTTTTTTTTTTGTTTTTTTTTTTTTTTTTTTTTTTTTGTTTTTTTTTGTTTTTTTTTTTTTTTTTTTTTTTTTTTTTTTGTTATGGGCAACAAAGGAGTTTTTAGACCTAACATTTTCATACATGTGGCCCAAAAGTTAAAGTTTTTCTTTAAAAGTTAAAGAGTTACTGACTTGGAAGTAGCTGTGTACAGGGGCGTAACGAGAGAAGCCAGGGCCCCAAAGCAAACTTTTGGATGGCCCCCTCCCCACCCCCCTCCAGACCACGACCAACGTACCAGGACATGCTTTTATATAAATTATATAAAACAATGGGCAAATACTCACCATACATATCACCATCATACTGCTATCAATCAAATCCACTATACAAAACCCACATACCAATAACCCTATGTACATATGGACCTGATTAAACCACCAAGAACACGACCACAAATTACCACCACATAGTGACTGAATAATAACCCTACACTATTACTGAGATCATTACACAAAGACCATACTGTCTAATAATAATAATAATATAAATAATATAGTGACCATAAAGTGGTATAATACAAGTGTCCACAGGCTCTGCAGACCTGTATATTAACCACCATACAGTGACCCATAAGTGGTACACACCAGTTGTACACAGGCCCTGCAGACTGTATATAAGCCCCATACAGTGACCTAATGAAGTTAGACACCATTTATCACAGGCTCTGCTGAATGTATATTACCTCCTACAGTGACCATAATAGTGGTAGACACAGTGTACACAGGCTCTGCAGACAGTATAGATGAAAACACCATACAGTGACCATATAGTGGTAGCGCAGTGGTATACAGCCTGTGCAGACATATAAGTATTACAGTGCAGTTACATCTTGTGACTCACAGTGACGTTTCTCTGACCAGTCGTTGACGATCTCTTTGGTCTGCATCCGGTCCCCATTCCGCCATCCTTTATGACATCTCCCGACCACTTGTCCCTGCAGATTTAGACACAAATATCTAGAATCCCTTACTTTTCAGCACCTTCCCCACCCGGCTATATTGGGGGGTCCATTTAAGGCAGGCATGGCTTAGATAGGATATATGGGGACCCAAATAGGCAAGGTTTAGGTAGCCTCATAGAGAGCTCCATATAGGCAGGCAGGGTTTTAGTTAGCTATAGGAGCCATACAGTAGACAGGGTTAGGTTGGTATAGGGGCCAAATAGGTAGGGGGTTTAGGTAGCTAAAGGGCCCATATAAGTAGACCGGCAGGCTTGTGGGGTAACCAGGCAGGCTTGTGGGGGTAATACGGCAATGCATATATGGTGTGTAGAGGCAGGCATATGGGGCTGTACAGCATGCATATGGGGGCTGTATAGGCAGGCAGGATATAGGGGCTGTATAGGCCCAGGCAGGCAATAGGGGGCTGTATAATGGCAGAGCATGGCAGGCCAGATAGGAGGCTGTATAGCCAAGGCAGGCATAAAGGGGGCTGTATAGGCAGCAGGCATGCAGATAGGGGTCTGTATAGGCAGGCAGGCATATAGGGGGCTGTATAGGCAGGCATATAGGGGGCTGTATAGGCAGGCAGGCATATAGGGGCGTTATAAGCATGGAAGGCATATAGGGGGCTGTAACGGCAAGGCAGTCATATAGTGGGCTGTATAAGGCAGCAGATAGTGTGTGCTGTATTAGGCAGTCAAGCAGGCAGATAGGGGGGCTGTTATAGGCAGGCAGCATATAGGGGTGTATAGGCCAGGCAGGCAGGCATATAGGGGGCTGTATAGGCATGCAGCATATAGGGGGCTGTAATAGCAGGCAGGCATATGTGGCTATAGGCAGGGTCATATGGGGGCAATAGGCAGGCATTATTTGGGGGGCTATAGGCAGCAGTATGGGGGCAAAGGGGCAGGCAATGGGGGCTATAGGTAGGCATATGGGGGCTATAGGCAGGCATATGGGGGGCTATATGCAGGCATAAGGGGGCTATAGGCAGCACATGGGGGAGTATAGGTAGGCCCATATGGGGGCTATAGCCAGGCATATGGGTGTAAAGGCAGGCATATGGGGGGCTATATGCATGGCATATGGGGGGCTAGTAGGCATGCATATGGGGGTATAAGGTAGCATATGGGGGTATAGTAGGCATATGGGGGGCTATAGAGGCATATGGGGGGCTATATGCAGGCATATGGAGCTATAGGCAGTCAGCGTGGGGGCTACTAAGGCAGGCATATGGGGGTATAGGTAGGCAGTTGGGGGCAAATAGGCGATGCATATGGGGGCTAAAGGCAGGCATATGGGGGGTTAGGCCAGGCATATGTGGGGCTATTAGGGCAGGAATGATGTGGGGCTTATAGGCATGCATATGGGGTCTATTTCGCAGCATATGGGGGTTTATAAGGTAGGCATATGGGGGGGTATAGGTAGCATATGGGGGCTAGAGGCAGGCATATGGGGGGTGCTATAGGAAGGCATAAGGGGGGTATAGACAGGCATTATGGGGGCTATAGGTAGGCATATGGGGGCTATGAGGCAGGCATATGGTGGTGCTATAGGCACATAGTGGTGGGCTATAGGCAGGCATAATGGGGTCGATAAAATAATAAACAACTTACACACCTCGGTCCACGCTCCCCCCAATGCGCCGCTCGCTCCGCTCTGCTGCCTCTCCCTGCATGCCTCAGCGCTCAGCTGCGGGCGGCGCTGGTGATGTTACGTCACCGCGCGCGCCCACGGTGACACAGAGGCCGGCAAGGGGTAATTAACAGAGCGGAGCCGATCGTCGCCCCGTCCTTGCTACTACCGAGCACGCTGCTCTTGAAACGCTCGGGCCGTGGGGCCCGGGCGCTCAGAGGGAGTAATGCGCTGTCCCCGCAGCTCCCGCGGACGACCGCCGCAGTGAACTGTTAAGTTCACTGCCTGCGGGGCCTAAGAGCGGCATTACCGGGGATAGCGTACGCAGTAGCAGCTGCCCCGGGTGCTCCCCTAAGCGCAGGGGCCCCGAAGCAAACTGCTACCCAGGTAGTAACGCCCCTGGCTGTGTACCATCCTAGTCAGGTTTGAAGACACATTTAGTGTAATTACAAAGGTAACAGTCACTCAGCATCTAAAAGTGTGTCCTGGGAGCAATGTAAGTTTTTTCTCTCTCATTAAGATACTTAGGGCCACTTAGCTCCAGTCCTAAGACTTCTTTGTTGCCCACAGAACCAATCATAGCACCCCTTTAATTTTATATATTGATTCTGTAAAAAAATGAAGGGTGAAGCTCTGATTTGTTGTAATGGCAAGACCTAGACCGTTGTCATCACATGTCCCCCTTAGTCTCATGACAAATACAACTCAGCTAGCTTACATTTATAGCCAGACAGTGTCATTGTTTTTCCATAATCCCATCAACAGCAGTTTCCTTATAAAAAGAGTCAGTTTAGGAATATGAGCTATCAGAGCTGATAAAAAACAAAAATTGTCTATGACTGCTGTAGATCCACCAACAGAGAGCAGTAGGAAGAGGTTGTTAAGAGTTAAAAACATCTAGATGCCCCACTCTTTAAGTTTATTGGCTGTAGGATCACAGAGAAAACTGAACGGTGACATTGGGGCGGGGCTCCACCAAAACACTGCATGAACAAGCAGTTTACTAGGTTACTTATTGAATTTTTTTTCCTTCAGTATGTAAACCATCCCCAATTTTTAGCAGTTTTAAAGAAAACCCCTTAATTTTACTTCACAAGCTAATCCCAGTTGATCAACAACTCCACTAAAAATGCCAATATAATAAATTACAAATATTCATAATATCAATGTTTTATTATGCTAATAACTTAAAGCATAGTTTCACCAGAATGTGAGAACTTTATAGAGAATTTCTTCCACAGGATAGGCGAAAAATACCTGATCACTGGAAGTCGCACCAGTCACAAGAAAATTGCACCTTGAACAGCATTTTTTAATGGAGCAGTTAGCTAAGCATGCATGCCTGCTGAGCCATTCAATTTCTATGGGATTTTCTTTTCTTCTGAGTTAGCTGAATTGATGAAACCCCCAGGAATCATACACTCATCACCTATTTGTGGATATATAATAAGTGTCTTCATTTGGGATACCCATAATCTATGTTACTATCAGGTGTTACTCAAGCATGGTTGACTTGACACACTATAGTACCAAGAATCAATTTTGGTGTCATCCAAGCTCTGGCACAATAATAGTAATAACTTATATTTTTTCACATGACCCCAAAGTCTAGCAGAATACATCCCTCACGCTTGTAGTTGACTTAACTAATCTTTGCACGTGTTAGGTTTAATAGTATTTGTGAATAATTTGTTCTAAGTTGGCTCTGACATGCCCTGTATGATACAAGATGGGCCCGAATATATTTAATCTTGGTGGATGAAGGAACTTTAGTCTAACACTGTGCTTAAAGGGGTTTTCTCGCTACAAGGATCAATATCTCAAGTGATGGAGACTGTAAAAATAAGGGGGGGGTTCAGCGTGCATTTCTTCACATTTGTTTTTAATCAGTTCAGGGCTGTATGTATAACTGCTACACCAATGCCATGTTCTGGTTACAGCAATGCAGGGGTTTGCTTTCAAGGAGCTTGTGCACCTGTGAGGCAGGTGACAGATCTGCAGACAAGAGGAATTGCGGAGGTCTGCAAGCTGTGACACCCCTCTCCCTTTCCACTGTTTTCACCAGAATGATGAGTCAAAACCTTCATGAGGGGATCCCACCTCCAGGGGGGAAAGCATGCCTACAGGAAAGAGAGACTTGCCCCTAAAAATTTGAAACTGAAACAAAAAAACCCTCAAGTCTGCAAAGGTTTTAATGAAAAACCCCTTCAAGCCAAAAACACATGAAGGTACCCCAAAAATGTCTGATAGATGTGTTCCCCCCCCATGGACCTTGTCCATCTTGGGGGCCCTTAAAGGTAAAGTTCACACGGCTTATTTGATGTTGTTTTCGAAGCAGTTTTCAGACGTTTTTTGCCAAAAAAAGCGTCCAAAAAAAACCTCCAAAAAACCCCCATTCATTTAATTGATTCCTATGTAAAACACATTGATTTCACACACAAGAGGATTTGTACGCTTCACGGAATGCGAAAAAGAAGTGCATTCAATTTTTTGAACGTGCTTTTTAGGTGCGTTTTTTGGCACGTTTTGTGGTTTTTTTTTGGATTGGGGTTTTTTTTGACCTGGGTATTAATTTAATGGGGGAAAACGAGTTAAAAACCCATCCAAACCTTACCCCAAAACCCCGTACAAAAATGCACCGACAAAGCCTCAAAACCTCTTCAAGGAAGGGTGGTGTCAGGGGAGGTTTTTATTCTTTTTGGGCAGAAAACTCTGAAAAACCCCTTTGAAAAAAACATCCAAATAAGCCATGTGAACATATCCTTCATCCTCGTTCTTGCCATGGATACAGTGAATTATAAACAAAACTTAACCTTTATTTACTATTTAAAAACACTTTTCCATATATTATCAAATCACAAATCTGAGAGATAGGTAAGATAATTGCTAAAAAGACAACCAATGTAACCAACCAGAAGAAAATTGTGAGTGAGTACTACGACAACCCTAAGGGCCTAGGTAGACCCTAAAAAATGAGGCACCCGACCTGAAAAGGGCAACCACATCAGGAACCAGGAACCTAACCCTACACTGACTGTCCCTGAACACTAGACATATAACTCCATAAACAAAATCCTAACATGTTTCGATCTCCTCATTCATTTTATAGGGT